>MNCI01009971.1:4435-31639 GCA_015680685.1 Gnetum montanum | reverse complement strand
TGTGGAAGACTCATTGGAAATTTCCCACTTAGGGCAGCACATGCATGAGCAAAGAAGGCCGTGATTTTGCTGGGTCTCACCATTGGGTTTAGGTGGTAAGATGTGATCTTTGAATACACCCTCTCCGCGGTGGTTAGAGTGTCGAAGTCCTTGTGATCTACCCCATAGCATCGCGTGATCCACTCCCCTTTTACCTTAGGTTCTGCTTGTTTCGAGATCTCTGCCACATCTGCTCCAGTCTTTGGCAACCCTAGAGCTTGTGCTATTACCTCTGTAGAGTAAGAGACATAGATGTCTTTGATTCTTACCCTGGACCCCAGTTGCCAATTTGTCTAGAAAAGGTATGTCTCCCCTAAGTACCATTCACCATTGGTTGTGATAATTGGCCACATAGGAGAGTTTTGTAGTTGAAGTCTTACATCTTCTGGTGCATTTTCGAGAAATGGTCCAAATTTTAACTCTTGGAGGACCATCCGTTGCACTTCTCATGGCTTGATAGCATCAAGACATGCTTGGGTCAAGATGACCTCAAGTCGTGGTGCTATCCCCAGAGTTTCATCCCCTTGCGATTACTCGTTGGAAATCTCCTCTTCAGGAATCTGATGGACAGATTCCACATCAGGTCCTTCATGGAGGGGGCTAGATGCTGCACGCCTCGTCCTCTTCCCATTCGTGGACTCTTGTCCCTAGGTTGTGATGGTCATTCTCTTCCACATCAGCTTTGGTTGCTACATGCCTCGTCCTCTTCCCATTCGTGGATTCTTGTCCCTAGGTTGTGATGGTCGTTCACCCCTTGGATGCCTTGGTTTTGGTGCCATCTAAAATCAAACATAACCACCCATTAGACTGTGCACAGGTAGCTCAAAATGGTCCTTATACACCTTCTTAGTTCAACTAAGTTATGATGCTAGCATGGGCATTCCATTAAATCCCCCAGAGTGTTAATTCACGAGTTAGAGCCAAAAACAATCAAGGGATAAGTTGGAGTTTAAGCTATTATTTTTGTTTCTTCCCTTTAGAGGTGTGAAGTCTTAATTAACTAATTAATAAATTAATTAATTAATTACACATAGGCTTCATCCCCCACGACTGAGAGCATACCTCTGGGTGCTTAAGAGGGTAAGGATTGGTTGATGTGGATGCACGATAAAACGTAGGTGCTGGGGAAGAAGTTAGGCAGAAAAATGGCAAAATCTCCCCCCAATTTGTTTCCAAAATGATGGAAATATTAAGCACAACAAGTGTATATATAGGGGTTGGGTGTTTCTTCGATGAGGCTGCGTATACGTAGCCACGTATATGCAGGGGGTTGTGTATACAGGGCCCTGTATACATAGGAGGTCACATCCATTGACCAACATTGACTAGCTCAGAAAAAACTCAAAAAGATGGATTTAAAACACCAAATTGGGGTGGTTGAAGAGCGTGAGAGACCCGAAACATGATTGAGGACAAGAGGAAAGGAAGTCGAGCTAGAAAAAGAGTCAAAGATAGGAGAACGTGGTGAGAAAGAACTCCGTGAAGAAGAAATTGAGCGATGGGACCATGAAAACAATCAACCACGAAATCAAAAGGATGGGAGACTAACAAGAGGGATCAGGAAAATGTAAGTGGGTCCTCTCCATAGTAGGTGGTAGCCTTAGTAGCCCTTTCATATCCTCAACACTAGGTTCTATGGGCCCCAGGGTCAAGAAATGTTGTTCTCAAGTTAATAACCCCACCCAAGAGATCCTGCCAAGGCATTAGAAGTACATGGAATGTACGACAAACTTTCAAAACATAATTCGAGCAATGAGGTGAGTTATGGAAAGAAATGGATGAAGAGAGGGATGAGAGGATTGGAATTCCAATCATTGGTCACGTGAAACCCTGTGTGAAGTTGTGGTTAAGTGACCTGGTAGGACCATTCATGAGTTTAGACCCAAAACCAACCACATACAATGACCTCGTAGCAACAGGCGAAGGCTTGTCCATCAACCAAGGGTCTCAGTGCACCCACAGGAAACCACCACTCCAACAGGCGTGAGAGGAAGGAAGTGAAATAGGACTAAGTTAGAGGGGATGGAGTGAGTCCCATAACTCGTTTTGGTGGCCCATGAGAGGTGATCTAAGGGGTGTGCTTTGAATTCCCACAGTTATGATTTGATTTTTTATTTTTTGGTTATTTCGTGGGAACTGCACCATGCAAATACCCATACTTGTGTGCATGCATTCGACCAAGGGGTGTGCTTTGAATCCTCATGTTGTTTTTTGTTTTTTTTTTGAATTTTTAAATTTTGTGGTGAGGACCACACCTTGCAAGGTTGAATTTCCCAGGAGCTTCCTTGTAGAGAAGAATGTGGAGTGGTAAGAAATCCCTAAGGACACCCCGATAACTTGGGGAACAGAAGAGGGCGACGAATGTTGCATTCCCCTTGAAGTCACACTCGATTCAAACCGTTGGATCATCCCCGAGTCTGGGAACTGCATAGGTTACACATTAATTACAATGTTTTTAAGTGAAGGGGTTGCATGTTTCCAACGAAGGGAAAACCATGGAGTGGGTGAATGGGTGGATGATGTGGACTCACTGTCGATTTTACAAGATGAAAATACACGTAAATTCTAAAGACAATAATGCAAAGATAGGGGTGAGATAAACTAGGTGGACTATTTTACACGACCCATCGCAACAAAAACCATCCGCACGAGACACCTAATGACAATAAGACGACTTATTAGCAACCAAGTAAAAATTAAACACATACATGTATAAATAATTGTCAAAGAAATAAAAATTAATTAAAGAAAAGAAAAGTTTGTAACAATTGGCAAATGTACGAACGATGTTGAAAAACAAAAAAGTGTAAAACAAAAAATGTCTCCCACATGGAGGACGGTCTCCCGCACGACTAGGTAGGAAGGGGGAGACGCGAAAGATGGAACAAGGTTGTCCTGGTGATGATGAGGTGGTAGCAGTAGTTAGGTGGAGTTCACGGAAAGATTTCAGTTGTTGCCAGTTGACCAACTGAGTTCTTGTGGGGTCCTTAGGTTTGTGGATAAGCAAGGCCCCGGATGGGAAGGTTTCGGAGACAATGTAAGGTCCCTCCCACAGTGTTTGAAACTTGGTCGGTTGTGATACATGGGTGGGGTTCCAATATCATACCTTATCTTCACATCTAAATGTGACCTTCCAAATCCTAAGATCATGATGTTTTTTATTATAGGCCTTGTGGATCTCATTTGAAGACAAGGCCACTAATCGATTCTCATCTAGCACACTTAGGTTGATAAGTCGTTCACGTTGTGCTAATGGTAGGTCAAGACCTAAGTCACTAGTGGTGGATAGTGTTTGGAGTTCTACCTGGATCAGAAGTTTCAATAGCTTACCATACACTAACTCATAGGGAGAGTACCCTATAGGAAGTTTCCAAGTAGACCGATAGGCCCAGAGGACATCGTTAAGTTTGGTGCTCCAATCCCTCCTATATTTGTTGATGGTTTAGGTGAGGATCTTGGTGATCTTCCTATTGGTGACTTCAGCTTGCCCGTTGGCTTGGGGGTGATAAGGTGTTGTAAATTTATAGGTAACCCCCAAGTGTTGCATGAGTTTATGAAAATTGGCACCTATGAAATGGGTCCCATTGTTCGAGATGAGTGCATGTGGCAATCCAAACCTGTTGATGATTTGCTATTGGAAAAATCATGCAACGGTGTTTGAAGAATAGTCGATCATGACATCTGCATTTGCCCACTTTATGCAGTAGTCCACAGCTACGATGATATACACCTTTCCGTTGGACAGGGGTGTGATGGGCCTCATGAAGTCGATGCCCCAAATGTGAAAGGGCTTTAGTAGTTGGATCCACTATTGAGGTCCCTCCATCCATGCAGTCATCCCACTGTCTCTCTAGCATTGTTCACAGGAGCAGGAAAACTATTGTGCATCCCTGAAAATTATGGGCCAGTAATATCTTACAACTAGGATCTTAATGGCTATCCGGCGTCCAGCATAGTGGCCCCCACAAGGGCCCTCGTGAGCATCTTGGAGGATACGTAGTGTATCATCATCAGGGACAAACCATTGGACCAAGCCATCTGTGCACACCTTATAAAGATGACCATTGATTTCTATGAAACGCTTGGCCTTATGGAGAAACTGTTGTTTCTGCCAATGGTCCCACTCCTTGGGTAACTCCTGAGTTATGAGATAGGTGACGAGGTGGCTGAACCAAGGTGATGCTTTGGGCACCTGCGAATCGACCGCACTCATGAAGAGGAGTTCATTTGGAAATTGGTCGGAGAGGGGCTCCTCCTCTTCAGTGTCATCCCATCGCAACCGAGACAAGTGGTCACTAACCACATCCTCGGTCCCCTTACGGTCTATCATGGTGAGGTCAAATTCCTGAAGAATCACCAGCCACTAGATGATGCGGGAGCTCACCGTTGGTTTGTTCATCAAGAACTGGATAGCACTATGGTCAGTATGCACGAACACCTTGCATTCGAGCGCATAGTGTCAAAATTTTTCCAAGGCGAACACCACTACCATCAACTCCTTTTTGGTGGTGGTGTAGTTAAGCTGAGCACCCACAGTGCTATGACTTGCACAGTGAATATAGTATGGATGTTTTTGATCATCACACTGTGTAAGCATGGCTCCCAAGGCATAGTTGGATGCATATGTCATGATGTGGAAGGGCTTGGACCAATCAGGTGCCCGTAGAACTCGAGTCTCTACGATTTTCTATTTAAGTGTTTGGAATGCAGATTCACATTCCTTGATCCAGATGAATGTAACATCTTTCTTTGTGAGTTCCATCAACGGCTTGGCAACCTTTGAGAAATTTTCGATGAAGCGCCGGTAGTAACCAGTGTGGCCAAGGAATGAATGAACATCTTTTACAGTGCTTGGTTATTGGGAGATTCCTTGGATGACCCTGATCTTTTTAGGATCCATGCTAATCCCTGTCTATGAGATGCGATGCCCTAGCACAATGTCCTCTTGGACCATTAAGTGGCTTTTCTACCAGTTGAGCCGTAGATTAGTGTTCACACTTCTTTTCAGAACTTTCTTAAGGCGGTCCAAGGCTCGATCAAATGTGGCGCCATAGGTAGAGAATTCATCCATGAAGACTTCTACCCCATTGCCAATTTGCTGCTCAAAAATGCTGAGGACAAGGCATTGGAAAGTGGCAGGAGTATTACACAAGCCAAAAGGCATCTTCTTGTATGCGAAAGTCCCCCAGGAACATGTGAAAGTTGTCTTGGCCTGGTCTGAAACACCACTAATTTCGACCTAACACTTTGAAACAAGAACAACTTAGAGCCTTTTTAGCTTTTGGAAGGCAAAAATTTAACTAAGGCAGGGAACTCACACTTAGCTTGTCAAGCTAGCCTGCTCACGGTCTTGTCAAGCCAGCTTACCCTCAGCGTGAGCAACTCCAACGACTTTAAAATCAAGTCAAAGATGGTCCAATCTGAGGGTGCAAGCCATTCTTAAGGGTCATTGTTGTCCACTTTAAATATTAGCATTTAAGAGTTCAAATTTTGGGCCAAACTATACAAATTTTCTCACTCACACTGTGGTCACGCTGGCAGCATGAGTCTAGCGTGACCAACTCTGAGAGCCTCAAAATCGAGTCAAAATGATTTGATTTCAAAGATGTAAGTCATCCTCAGGGTTCATTGTTGACAATTTCAAGTCCCAGCCTCTAGAATTCCAGATTTCAAGTCCAAAATTGCAAATTTTTTATAGCTCATGTTGAGGTCATGTTGACAATGTGATTCCAATGTGAGTTACCAAAAGTGGCTCAAATCAAGACAAACTCAACCTTAGTTTTCAACATGCAGCTCACTCTCAGGGTTAGACATAGTTAGGCAATTGTTGCATTCAAAGCATAGGCTTCAAAAGATCAAAAATTGGTGTGAAATGTGTCATTTTCATCAGGTCACGCTGAGGTCACGCCAAGGTCACATTAGCAGCGTGAGTACAGCGTGAGTACATGCCAAACACACGCTGAGGACACACCAAGATAAAATAAACTCACGATGGAAGCTTTTGTGGAATAGAAATGCCTCAAATAGCCACAAAACCACTCAAATCGACAGCATGTAGTAGTCAATCCATTTATTAGTTCCAACATGCAAGGGTCCCAACCTTCCATTTATTAGTTCTAGTCATGCTCAACTATTTAGTTATGAGGGGTATCCTGCATTCTAACAAGCAAAATTAATAAATTTTTTTCCTTTTCTTTAGTTTTATAATTTTTTTTCCAGTTTTTCATTTTTCAAATTATTGTTTTGTATTTTTATGTGTTGTTTCATCTTTTCATTTATTTTTTTATCTTTTTATGAGTAATATCATCTATGAATAAAGCACTCATGTGACTTGTTGGTTGAGGTGTTGTTCTCTGCTATCAAGTCTCAAGTAACTAATTATTCGGATAGCAAGCCCACAACATCCACTCATCCATTCTATTAATAAGAGGTCCCACTTTGGGCACAATGATATTCTTAATATCATGAAAACTTAAAAGTAATGCTATGTTCATTATTCCCACAGTGAAAAATGATGGACCAAGAGGGAATGGCCAAGGTGTGACATCAAGGGGACTTGTGGATTCTCTTTGGTAACATCTGTAGGAGTTATCAGGAAACCTGGTTGTACTAAGATCCTTGTAGATCTAATGAAAAATGTGAGTAAGAGTAATAAAAGGCACTCAATAAAGAAACCCAATGCTATTCTAGGGAATCCCACTGGAAAGACATGTACCCATGCCTGAAGGTAGGCGGCTTCTTTGGATTAAGCATTAAAAAAAAGAGCAAGAAGAGTGTGCCAAAGTGGCCAAACAAAAAGAAAAAGAAAAGATCACGACAAAAGTGTTGCAAAATAATTCTAAATCACTCCTCCCTTGAACAAAACCCAAGTGATCGTACACCTTGCTATCATGGTCCTCTTATGAATGTCCATCATGGGTTGAAACCATGCGATGTCACTGATCGGAGGAATGGACTTGGTCTTGATTTTCGAGAGAAGGGCTAATGACACATTAATCATGCCCTACACTCAAGATTCATTATGCCCTGGGTCAATTACCTCATGTCCCAATCTGTACAATCCCTTCTACCATTCGTCTCATCTCGATGTTCATGAATTTGTGACTCATGTCTTGTGTAGCATTGAATTCATATCTCATCATGGTGGTATCTACATGTGTGTGTTTTGTGGAATTGGTATGGATTACATTTTACCCTTTTAGTGCCTACGAACATTTTTAGGGTGGTTACGTAAGGCCATCATAGGTAGGAACCTGCTTTGGGGAGGACCCACTTGCGTAACCTTTGTAATTTATACTCATTGCACATCACCACCACATCATTTTATACCTTCCACATACTTCATTGCCAAATTTATTCTTTCCCTTATCATCCTTTTACTTCCAACGTTCCTATGAACCATAACATGCCCTTTTTCCTCATTATATTCATGAATTTCATTATAAGATTCTACCCCATTATACTTTTTGTGCTTCCTAGTCTATTCAATGTTACCCTGGACCTTTCCAATTACCCTCAAATCCTTCATTTTTGGCCTTGGAAATTTAGAAATTCATTAATTTTACTAAGTACCCTATTTTCAATAAGCCTCAATATCAGGTACCCAATATCAAGTTCGGCGCGATATCAAGTTCGCGCTATCAGGTATGCAATATCACGTCCATCAAAACTATATATCTGGACCCCCCACCCCTCGATGCATGTCAACATCATTTTACACTATTCATGTGAGGGAAGTTGTTCAAATTTTCTTCCACGAACTTGCTAGCTTGCACGCCTATCATTCAAACAACCATAACTTGCTCATTAATGCTCCAATTCCCATTTCGATTGAACCTATCCAAACCTGAAGTGTTCAGCTTAGTCATGGGGGAAGGATTCACTCCAAGTTGTGCATAAATTTTCCAAAATTCATCATCGCCTGAAGGATATCATAAAGGATAAATGACCGTAACACTGTTAAACATACTACCAAAATCAATTTTATCTCTTCACCCACACCATGAGGATTAAATTTTGGAGCCAACTAATCAAATTGGGTCCGATATCAAAACTTTTAGGGAACTTTTTCATAAAATTTCCTAACTCTAGATCACATAAAACAAGAAATGAATTCATTAAAGGCAAAAACTAAGGATATAAGTCAAATTTTGTAAATAAATTTACTAACAGTTGACCCCGTCTAATCACAGATGGCTCCTAAATGTGGACAGCAAAAAGGACACTTTCAAGGTGCATCCAAATAACCAAGGAGAGGTAGAGGCCAAGTGTCTCCTTTGGAACGTGCAGAACAAGAGGCACAATAATTTAGCATCCATCAAGAGCCTCCTATTACTATGCAATTGGGATAGCCTGAAGGAGGAGCCACTGAGGCACCCGAATAGGGGCAACATCTCACACTGTCCCCAGAATGTGTACATGCGATTTATGAAAGGTCCACGTCAGTAGCCATGATCATGGAACTCAGCTTTGGACCTTTCACTAAGTTTACTCCTAAGGAAATTAGGGACCAACTTATAGGATCCCCATTATGGCCCATCCTCTCTAAAAGTGGTGCCTGGTACTTAGGAGAGATGTACCAATTTTGGCACAATAAAGAAGAAGGCACCACAGTTGATATTGGTGGCGTTTTTATAGATCTTTTTGCCAAAGCCATTTTAGAAGTGTTAAATCTTTTGAATAAATGGTCAAACGTTGCTCACCTACCCACTCACTCTGATGCTGATGCGTGGAAAATTTGGTTGAAAAGGGCATACGACAAGGAAGACAAGGTGTATGGAGAGTTAACACTAGAAGAGAGGATCTATTTCAAGATCGGTACTTATCACATCTTCCCCACAAAATGGCTGAACAGAATCTCCTCGTATGCGGCTAGAGGAAGTGTGATATTGATGGGCAAGGTTAATGCCAACCTCTCCCATCTGTATTTCACAAATATTTTAAGGCAATTTGAGGAACGTAGGATAGGGAAGTTCACATTGCCCTTCCCCTATCTCATCAGGAAGTTGTGCTAGCATGCTACAATGTTTCATTTGTTGAATTGCAAAAGCCACCTACCCAAAGAAAAAGTGCTAGTGAGACACTAGAGCCGGAACAAGAAAAAACAGTGGGGCCCACTGCAACTCAAACTGTAGGACCTAGCCAACTCCAAAGCACAAGGCCCACTCAATAACAAGAATCAGGGCCTAGCACAGGCTAGTGAGACCAATCGCCACCACCGCCGTAGGATTATCGACCATCGATGAGCCATCTCAAGGCCATCATTGAGATGGTTAGCTAGGGAAGTCGTGATGACACCAATCTCTTCTGGGTCATCGATGATGTCGTACAATCCATAGTCTCCATTGATCACGCACGGGGCAAGGTGTCAATTCAAACAGGAGGAGGGGAAACCCATTGGTTACAACAGATTTTAGTGAATGTTGCATCTTTTTAGGTGCAATTAGAAACTGGTGAAGGGGCCACAATAGTGGTCATGGAGCACCAAGATACAGGGGGAGCTATAGAAGTGGTCATCGACCACATCAAAGAATCATTCAATGTCCCTGTTGTGCCACCAGCAAACCTTACAGGAGCATGTGATGCTCAAACTTTGGCCAATCCCTCGATAACTCTTACAGAGCATGAGGATGTTCTCAATCAGTTGCTATAGACAAGACAAGTGATGATGTCCTTGTTTGACATCCCGTAAGATGTCACAGCAACTCAATCAAATCTCATCTCCACCAAAGGGAAGCTGGTCATGAGAAAGATCAGAGAGGCGGAGTTGGAAAGACTCCAAGAGAGGCTCATCACCCTATAAGCTACACAACAGGATCCATCTCAATTCATTCTCATAGACCAACTAGAATCTTTCAGGATGGAGCAACTTAGTAAATTATTGGTAGACAATAAAAGAGTGGCAAAGGAGAAAAATAGGGTTGATTGGGATGCTTCCAAGGCACAAGTGCAAACATATGTGCATGCCAAAGCACTCAGGGCGTTGCAAGAAGAGAATAAACAGGTTGCCATAGATAATCTCTGGTTGACCACCATGGAAAAACAAAAGAATGTTTTCAAAGAGAATTTTTAGTAGTTACGAGAACAATTAGTCAAGGTCAACCAGGACATGAGTTGCTTGGCTAGAGAGAATCGAACCCTCTTAATGGAGGAGATACGTGCAATCTTTCAAAAGATGGCAATTGAAATAAGCACGTGGAAAAACAAGGTCAAGCGACATGAAAGGCTAAAAGAACACTTCAAAGATCAGGTGGGGATGTATAAGCAAGTAATTGAAAAAGGGATCCATATGGCTAAGGCCCAGATTAACACCTGTAGTGCTCAACACGCTGATTAGTGGGCCATACTGGATACCTATGCATTCGTCCACCAAGAAGAGCTCAAAAGTCAGGACCTACAAATACAAGATCTTATGGAGTACATGGAATTGGCAAACCTGCAATATGCCAATTTAACCATGTTAACAGTAGGATGCCTGAGAACAAAGCTGGAGAAGCAGGTAGCTACCACCTATGCAAAATATGAAATAGAATTTGCTAAGCACAAGAAGATGCTACAAAAGTTAGAAGTGGAAAATTCTGAGTTAGAGGTGGCCAAAACCAGCTACCAGGGGCAAAAAGATGTCATGGAAAACTTGGCTCAACAGCTTACGAATTACCAAGAATACAAGAACAAAGCTAGAGCCTATGAGGAAGAATGATAGCTATTTGCAGCCTAGTATGTCAAGGCAAATCAGATGTTCCTACAATTGCTGTGTCCATGGGAGGTGCCAACTTCATCAAACATTGGAGCATTAGCATGGACAACACAAGACCCCTAAACTGAAGAGGAAAATGTCCAGGCACTTCTTTAGAGCCATAAAATTCTAAAACCTGGAGCACAAGATAAGGGGAAGTGACCCATGAAGGAACCACTACCACCTAGAATCACATGAGTTCCAACAACATTTTGTAATTTTGAAATTTTGTGTCTGTTTCACAATTTTGTTGTATTCAATTCTCCATTGTGGCATGAATAAATTCCTATTCAGTCAATAATTCCATACATATCCACTATGTAATCAATTGGGCTTGTCCTCATTTTATTCGACTTGAGGACACGTTTTCATTTGGTCGTGGGGGTATGATGAACCATGATTTGTCAGGCTCTGATATCGAACTCGCAATATTGGATCCACGATATTGGGTACACAATGTCACGACCTAAATAAAGTATCAAATACACAATATCGTGATTCCTATCTAAGCTTATAAATACACATTTGGGTGCACAGGAAAAGAGAGTTAGAGTTAGAGTCAATAGGTGTAAGGGTAGAGTTATTTTTAGTTCAATTATTTTCCTTCCCCAGTGCATGCCCACAGTGTGATGATTATAATTGTACAAAACCTTTATTCGAGTGTGACGTACTTGGACATGCACATGACCAACAATAAAGATCGAGATTACTTTATCATTGCAGCATCCACTTAACTATTAATTGCTTTAATTGTTATTTACTATTTTCTTTAATGAATATTTACTTTCTTATCATTTACATTTCACGCTATTAAATGTGGTATGACTACGACTTAATCATGAGCATTTAAGTGTGACTACTTGGTATCCCAGTAGCGTACCTAGGACGTGTCCTTGGTAATCCCAATAGTAGTACATGAGGTCCAAGATGTGTGCAGATGATTAAGGATGGATGCTCATCATACCTAGGCTAGCTTAGATTCTCTCTCCCATTCCCTCTTAGCTTAATCAAAGCTATTTTCCACTACCTCTAGGAGTAGCACTAGTCTAGGACCACATCATACACCTCACTCTAAACTAAACCATTTGTGACAAAGAAAATACTAGTCCAGGTGGGAAGATAGTGAACTGTGATCAACGTGTAACTATCTAAATACCACAACTAGTCCATATGCAGAGTTCAACCAGATCGTGTATGAATGCTCGTATTCGTATGGTTGAGTATAGGGGTACCTCACCACTCATCAATTATCTTCCCGCTTACACCAATAGTCATTCATTAATCATATGATCAATCTAGGTGAGGTATATGATAGGTTGATGTTGCTAGGCTCATGGTCTTACTAATTAAGAACATAGAATTTAATTAATAAAATATTATTATTAAAATAATTAAAATAAATCTTAAGCCAACCTTTGAGTGACAAGAGTTCATTCCTTAACTTGCTATCATGTTTTTAGATTATTCATATTAACTACTAGGATTACCAAACTAGCATACTACTAGGTATATTAAATGACTATTAGTTCAAATTATCAAGCTAATACAAGTTTATGCTCAAGGTCAAGTCACACTCATTTTGTAATAGTTTTACATGTAATGGGGAAGTAAATATTTAAACTACATTACAAGTGAAATAAAATTCAATGAAAGTAAAACTATGCTAAGTTAAAGTAGTGCAATGTAAAAGAATTAATCTTAATCTGCTACATATATCAACTCAAATAAAGACTTTGGACAAATAAAACACATGTTGCAATCACTCGTTAACCCCTATAAGGAATCAGAAATCAAATTGACAGAGACTCCTTACCTTCTAAATCAATGATATCATAAATACAGTACATGAATTGTATTTATAAGCATTTATGGTGACTATTACATTGCATCCAGGCACAATTGACACATCTTGATAGCTCAATGCGTAGCAATTTTTTATCAAATAAATACTTGAAGTCAGTCATATTAGTTATTTTACTGACTTAAATCATCGGTGTAAGGCTGGAAGGGAAAACCGACACTAAAAGATCATTGGGCAGGCACAGCTGACCCTGCCTTTGCCCGAGGGCAAGTTGGAAAAGAGAATGAAGGTAGAGTGCCTTGAATGGTTTGCACATAAATTAACCAAGGACTTCCCCGAGCATAAGCTACAGCTAGCACTAGGGTTATCGTAAACAGTGTAAACAAAATGCGAACAGTGACACGAAATGTAAACAAAGCATAGAGCATAAACAGAGACTAAATTGTAAACGAAGTGTAAATAGAGCTATATTGTAAATAAAGTGTAAATAGAGTAAACAATATAAATGGAAGGCAATAATGAAACTATATTGTATTGTCTAACAAGAGTGTGCACTGGTCAAAGCGTAGTTGTGTGTGTGATAACAAGTCAAGCGCTAAGCCCCGAAGTGATGTGGTGATGTGTTTGTGGGTGCTTGGATGCTAGGAATATCGTGTGCCTGAGCATCCAAGGTTCAAAGTTGCTCTTTCTTCAAAATTTCTGACCCTGTTTAAGTGAATTGATAGGGTATTTATAGGATTGGGCCAGGCTCAGGCACGGAATTCATGGATGGAATCGATAGTCGAGGGATGAGAGGAAATAGGATCATGTGACACATGTCCAATAGACAGCTGTGTGTGAGCTGGTCGTGTGTGGGCAAGCTACGTTCTTGACCAGGTACATTGCATTTTACAACTCGTGGGTTACTCAAGCCCATGGGAGTACATACAATTTAGACCATGAGGGCTCGACATGCCCACAAATGAAGAAAATTTATAAAGAAAATCAAGAGGGATCAACTCCGACTCACTTGAAATTTCTTGGTCCCTGAATTGACTACTACAGGATGTCAATTTGAGTAGTTTTGTGGTTGTTTGAGGTGTTTCTGTTTCACCAGGGTTCCCAGCGTAAGTTGATTTGGTCCTGGCATGTCCTTAGCGTTTGTTTGGAGTGCTTTTTTCAGGGCATGAATAGTGTTTACGCTGTGAATAGTGTTTACGCTATGAATAGTCATCACACTGTGAATAGTGGTCACACTACACTCATGTTGCAGCGTGTCCTCAGCATGACCTACAAAAAACTGCCATTTTGGACTTTGAAACTGGAATTTTCTGGAGGTTGGAATTGGAGGTTGTCGATGTTGAGCTTTGAGGATGATTTGCACCTTGAACTGAAGTCATTTTGACTCAGTTTTGGGCTCATTTTTTGGCTTCCAAAGTTGGTCATGTTGGACTCACGCTATAGTGTGACCTCAGTGTGACTTGCAGTGTGACCTGCAATACTGACACTGAACGCTGGAATCTTAACGCTGGACGCTGAACACTAGAATTTTAAACTTCGAACAGTTGACCTTCACCTTTGACTTGATTTTGACGCTGCTTGGAGTTGTTCACACTGATGGTGAGCAAACTACCTTGGGTAGGCTGGGTGTGAGCTCAATGCCTTAGAAACATTTTACCTCCCGGAACTTCGAAAGGGCTTGAGTTGTTTTCATTTCAAAGTGCTAGGCCAAAATTAGTGGTGTTTCATTGGCCCCTCTTTGTTGACTTCTAGATGAATCCACCCAAGAGGCATCAACAAAGAAGTGCAAAACACCATGAGCAACCAAGTACCAAGCATTATCCATCAGCTCTTGGCTGGATGTCATCGTATCGCTTTCAGAAGTACATGGAACTAAGGGAATGTAATTCAAGATGCAGGGGGGATTGGTTGTAACTAGGGGAAATCAGGAATTGATCAAGGGTTGATAATTGTTGCTAGAATTGTGGGAGAGGAATGCTCTCGCAAGAACAAGTTATGTCATTCATCCTTGTCAATAGCTAGGTTTTCAGTAGACTCAGAACCAAGACATAGGAGGTGCATTCTTTGGAGAAATGGGACTCTTATAGAGTATTTGCAGGGCCCGTTGTAAACAACTAAAGCCATGAAATGATGTGCAACATGGTCTCTTTGAGACATAAGTGTAGCTGTTTTTCAAGACAATTACCTTCTCGCTTGAGGCTTGTATGAGAATACCCAATAGTCTTTTGTTTATGATGTCCACAGGGCCATGAAGACCTTTTCCGTGCATTTTGCTCTTTGACCTTTTTGTTCTTTTTCCTTTTTTTATTTCTTCTTTTCCTTTGTTTTTGTTTTCTATTGTCTTTTCCTTTTTCCTTTATTTTTTATTTTCTTGGTCTTTTTGAAAGAGCTTGCCTTTTGTGTCGTGCTCATGTTTGAGCATTAGCATTTTTGCATCATGTACTGTGTTTTGTGTTTTGTGTCGCAACTTCTTGGAGAGTCACAGTATGCAACAGTCTATCAAGAGTTTTGATATGAGTGGAATGTATCCAGGGGTGTAATTGAATAGGATAATTGGGACATGATGGGAAAATGGGGAATGTATCAGGAGTTGGAAATGTACTTATGAACAAATTGATTAACCCAGTTACATGCGTCAGAAAGAATGTGATACCTTGTCATCATGATGAAGTGCATCTATGCACGAACACCTCAGGAGTGTCATCCTGCAAACACAACTCTAAAAGATAAGAAAACCACAAATTAAACAGTTAGCTAAGAACTTTAAATAAGGAGATGGAGTCACCACGTGCAATTTTCAAAGCAAACAGAATTATGAACAACATCAACTTCATTAGTGTCCATGAGACAAATCATGCAGCAAGTCTTTGTGGAACATGTACAGCCAATTGCAGCAACACATCTTTTTAAGTTTTTGCATGGTTTTCAATGATGTCGCCAGTTTATAGTCTTAGCGGACTGTTGTGGGTTAGTTTCATATCGTAACCCCTTGGACGACGCCAATTTAGTGTCATAGCGAACGATGCATTGCTAGTTTATAGTCATAGCGGACTATGAAGAGCAAACCAATTTATAGTCTTAGTGAACTCTAGGTGCTAGCTTTATGTCATGGTAGACAGATGTAGCAGTTTAGTGTCATACCGGACGAGCTCTGATATGTCAGTTTATCGTCATGACTCCAAGACAATCTGTGGTATTAGATTTAAGTCATGATGCCAGGACTTTTCTGTGGTCTCAGTTTTAAGTCATGATGCCAGGACTGTTCTGTGGTGCCAGTTTCAAGTCATGGCTCAAAGACGAGCTGTGCCAGTTTATAGTCATAGGGGACTGTCTGTGCTTACCTTGCTTGTGTAAGGTGTGATGCTGCATGCATAGTCATTTTGTGTGCCTACAAGATCCTACAAAAATCAACTAGAAAGAAAAAAAAATCAAGCAACACCTATCGTAAACAAAGTTAAAATGGATGAATGAAAGGAAAGCAATGCAAAAAGTGATAGTTTTAGGTTGTTCCGGGCCGTAAGCTAATTTAAGGGCTTTTCGGGCCCTTGTTAGTTTAATGTCATTTTGGACATGGGATAGTTTAACGTCATTTTGAACAGAGGTTGTGAAGGGCTATTGGGTGGATGGGGCATTGTCGCCACATATGATGGTCTCCCTCCCTTTGTGGAGGAAGTGGAGTTCTTGGTGGATGGGAGATGACACTGTGCATGACCTAGCTAGCCAGGGGCATCCTAGGATCATGTTGTAGTCTAGCATCTTGTTGATGATTGTAAAGTTTGCAAACATGGGGTGCTGGTCTCCTATCGTGAAGGTGATGTGGATTGTGCCTTTAATGGATACACGTGCTCCATCAAAGGAGTTTAGAGACTCAAATTCTGTCGGTTGAATGTTGTGCATTATGCCTAGTCGTTGGACGACGGAGTGTACAACAACGTTTTCTACCGTGCCATCATCGATGTGTACTCTGCATACTATGTATTTTCTTATGCTTACACTAATGTTCAATGGTGCATGTGTGACCTCCCCTTGTTTGGGGTCGATCTTGACATCATTGTTGTGGAAGGTTAGAGTCGTTGTGTTTGTATCTTGTGGTACAGGGGATGTAATGACTCTGCGAATAGTGTCTTTAGTTGGAGACATGTTTTCTATAGTAGGGATGGAGGCAAGCACTTGTGCTAGTGCTTGGCAATGCTTTGATGATGTTAAGATGAGGTCGAGCAAGGTAGGCGTTACATTCTTATGTTTTAATGCATTGTGTGTATGAGATAGTATGTTTACAAGGTCGTCATTTATGTTTGTCATGGTGGGAGCCTCCTCTATTGTGTGAGCTGTAATGTAGAGCTCTTGTGGAGGGGCAATGCATAAGGGTTGTTGTTTAGTGGCCCTAGGGGTAGAGCTATGGTTGGTTTGTGGTTTAGGCATTGGTGACTTAGGTTGCCACTGCTTGTATGTGGCCAAGTTGCTGGACCTTGGACTTGGTGTGGATGTTGCTGGAGCAACTTGTGTGTTTATTGTCACAATGGATGGTGGCTGGCAGTTTAACGTCGTATCGAACTGGTTGTTAGATGTTGCCCTTATGATGAAGGGTTTCTTATTTCGAGAAGTCGTTGAAGGTACGGGACTGCAAGGTTGCACTACGTTGAGCAATCCTTTCTTTGCCATTCTTTTTAAATTGTTTTGCAAAGTTCGACAAGTGTCTGTGTCATGTCCAGGAATTTGGTGGTAGTGGCAGTATGCACTTAAGTCAGAATTTTGTGGGACACATGCGTTGTATGTTGTAGTGGGATGACTTGCCAATTCACAATGTTTCTGGTTGCATATGTAGGCATCATCTGACATGCGTTTGCATTGGACCAAACCAGCATTGAGGAGCTGTTCTAGCAATTAGAAAGGTTTTCTTGGCAAGGGTATGTGTTTGTGTTGGGTGTGCTCATGTCTAGGAGTGGCTTGTGTGGCAGTGCCAAAGCTAGAGCTAGCGGCTTGGGGTGTTGAGGCCATGGGCCTGTTGGTTGCATGTGTTGGCATGGTGATTGTTGTGATTATTGCTTTTGATGTTGCTTGTGTATCCTGCGCTATTTGTGTTGTTTGTGTTGGTTGCAGTTGTTGCATTTTTTGTTGTGCATGTTGTTGTTTGTGTTGTTGTGCATGTTGTTTTTTTTTGTTGGCTCCTGTAGGCCAAGTAGAATGGGTCATTGCTTGCTCTTGCTACCTCTTCGATGCCCTTTGCTTGAAAAAAGGCTTGGGTAAGAGACTTTGGGGCCTGGTAGAGCAGTTTGGACTTGATGAAGTCATTGACTGCACCCTTGAAGATTGCCAAGAGATGTGTCTCCACGATCGGCTCATGCATTTCATTGGCTATGGCACTCCATCACTGGAGGAAGGGTAGTATGGGCTCCAGGGGTCCTTATCTGATATGGAGGAGCTTGTTGATTGTCACTTCATGTCTGATGTTGTATCTGAAGCATGTCACAAACTGGTGTATGAGGTCCTCGAGTGATGCAATGGAAGCTCAGGGTAGGGCATGGTACCAGTCTAAAGCTTTGCCAGTGAACAACAAGGCAAAGAGGCATAGAATGGCATGTGGCCAGGAGTGCAACGTGATGACTTCTATGTGGAATGTGATGATTTGTGCATTGGGGTCACTATGACCATTGTATTTTATCAGATGTGGCAACAAACCAACCACGGGTAGTGTAAGGGGTGGGACCGTAGGACAGATCGGATCATCACAGTAAAAGTCTACCACATTGGGTGTGTCTAAGGAGGCAGCCTTAAGCTAGTTGATTTCCTCCATTAAAGTCTGGATGAGTTGGGACATTTGTTTCCAACTCATAGATTCACTAGCCAGTTATGTTGACTGGACTCACGTAGGTTGTGCAGTGAAGGGTTGGATCACCGGTTGTGGGCTTTGTGAGTTTAATGTCATGGCAAATGGTTGTTGGTATTTTAATGTTATACCAGACATGTGTTGGTAGTTTAAGATTGTACTAGGCCATGGATAGTTTAACATCATCCTGGACGGATGATGAGCAGGTGCCTGAGGCACTGGTGAAACAGGCATGGCACATGTGGTGCTTGCGTAAATGTTCGGCTAAGGTTGGGGAGGTTGGGGCATGGCCCCAGCATAGGCATAAGGTACTTGTGTTGCTTGGGGCTGGGCCCCATCGTACGTACAAGGTATTTGGATTATTTGGGGCTGGGCCCTAGTGTGTGTAGACTGTGAAGCGAATGCCTTGGGCGTGTGCTCCAAGTCTTGTGATTATTGTGAGGAAGCAAGGCCCTAAGGGCTATCGGGTTCGAGTAGGGCCACAAACTCGTACTCGTACTCAGATGGCGATCTCGGATAAGAGGAAGTCATCTCGGAATCGTTATGTTGTGTGTATTGTATGTATTGGACAAGCTAATCCATGTTGGTGGCAGTCAATACTTAGACTGACTTGAAGTTAGGTGCAAATTACGGTGAATTCAGCTTTGAAATGGATGTGTTTTGTGGGTTTTTGTTGAAAAAACACTGTAGCAGCACTGTAGCAATACTGTAGCGGTACTGTAGCAGCGTGGAACGTGAGTACTGTAGCAGCGTGACTATTGTAGCAATGTGCAGCGTGACTACCATAGCAGCGTGTAGTGTGACTACTGTAGCAGCATGCAGCGTAAGTATTGTAGCAGCGTGACTACTGTAGTAGCGTGCAGCGTAAGTATTGTAGCAGTGTGACTACTGTAGTAGTGTGCAGCGTGAGTACTGTAGCAGCATGCCTATTGTAGTGTGAGCGTGAGTTTCAGCACTTGGTTTGCACAGCATTTGAACAGGTACCGTGATCAGGGTTTTGATTAAACAGTAAACATGTTCAACTCTCCTTCTAGCACCAATTTACTGTACTGACCTAAATCGTCAGTGTAAGGTTGAAAGGAAAAATAGACACTAAAAGATCGTTGGGCAGGCACAACTGTCCCTGCCTTCGCTCGAGGGCAAGCTGGAAAAGAGAATGAAGGTAGAGTGCCTTGGATGGTTTGCACGTAAATCAACCAAGGACTTCCCCAAGTGTAAGCTACAACTAGCGTTGGGGTTATCATAAACAGTGTAAAAAGAATGTAAATGGAATGCGAATAGTATCACAAAATGTAAACAGAGTGCAGAGCGTAAACAAAGACTGAATTGTAAATGAAGCATAAACTGAGCTATATTGTAAAAAAAGCATAAAAAGAGTAAACAATATAAATGGAAGGCAATAATAAAACTATATTATATTGTTTAACAAGAGTGTGCACTGGTCAAAGCATAGTTGCATGTGTGATAGCAAGTCAAGTGCTAAGCCCTGGAGTGATGTGATGATGTGTTTGCGGGTGCTTGGATGCTAGGAGTCTCATGTGCCTGAGAGTCCAAGTTTCAAAGTTGCTCTTTCTTCAAAATTGTTGACCCTGTTTAAGTGAATTTACAGGGTATTTATAGGATTGGGCCGGGCTTAGGCACAGAATTCATGGATGGAATCGATGGCCGAGAGATGAGAGGAAACAGGATCGTGTGACACATGTCCGGTAGATAGTTATGTGTGAGTTGGTCATGTGTGGGCAAGCTACGTTCTTGACTAGGTACATTACATTTTACAACTCGTGGGTTACTCAAGCCCATGGGAGTACATACAATTTAGACCATAAGGGTTCGACATGCCCATAAATGAAGAAAATTTACAAAGAAAATCAAGAGGGATCGACTCTGGCTTCCTTGAAACTTCTTGGTCCCTGAATCGACTACTACAGGATGTTGATTTGAGTAGTTTTGTGGCCGTTTGAGGCATTTCTGTTCCACCAGGGCTTCCAACGTGAGTTGATTTGGTCCTAGCGTGAGTTTGGAGTGCTTTTTTTGGGGCATGAATAATTCTCACACTGATGAATAATGTTTACACTATGAATAGTATTTACGTTGTGAATAGTGATCACGTTGTGAATAATGGTCACGTTGCACTCATGCTACAATGTGTCCTTAGCATGACCTATAAAAAACTGCCATTTTGGACTTTGAAATTGGAATTTTTTGGAGGTTGGAACTGGAGGTTGTCGATGTTAAGCCTTGAGGATGATTTGCACCTTGAAATAAAGTCATTTTGACTCAGTTTTGGGCTCATTTTTGGGCTTCCAAAGTTGGTCACGCGGGACTCACGCTATAGCGTGACCTCAACGTAACCTATAGTGTGACCTGCAAAAATTGACACTGAACACTGGAATCTTGACGTTGGATGCTGGACGCTGAACACTGGAATTTTGAACTTCGAACAGTCGACCTCCACCTTTGACTTGATTTTGACGCTGCTTGGAGTTGTTCATGCTAAGGGTGAGTAAACTACCTTGGGCAGGCTGGGTGTGAGCTCAATGCCTTAGCCAAATTTTGACTCCTGGAACTTCGAAAGGGCTTGAGTCATTTTCATTTCAAAGTGCTAAGACGAAATTAGTGGTATTTCAGTTCTGGTCTCCAAGACCTTTGGCATCACTAATGAAATTTCATAAATGAACATTGCAAGCCCTATCCAAAATTTTAAAAATGATATAATACATAGGTTTTAAATAAAACTTTCAAAAATTTTAGAATTTTTGAAATGGTTATCAGAATTTTAACCTCTTAATATGTAGCAGATGGTGAAAGATGCAGCTCTGCTAGTAGAATTTCTACTAAACTAAAGGAGACAAAAGTAGATAACACACTGCACATATGCGCACAAGGTGCAATGGTGGTCCTTCTAATTTTATAACAGTTAACTTGTACAAAGATCAAATTTTCGCCAATAGTCCAAAATGAAACAAACTAATATTAAGGACACCACAAACTACAGAACATGAATCTGATTATTTTCTATAAATTTTTGGACAATGAAGATGGCCACTGACACCAACATACTACAACAAACACACAAATTTTACCTATATCACGAATACTATACATGCAGATTCTTGAACAAAATACAACATACTTAATAATGATAGTCACAGTCACAGTCAGAGCCACCATTACAGAATTGCACTCACTGTGGCCGATCACAGGGGTTCCACTAGGGCAATCTTCTGAAGTGCCGCTACAGCAGCCTTACTGGTGTCGTAGGATGAGTGGAGTCCGAACAAAATGTAGTAAACCAACATGATAACAGTCCATCCCGCAAAACGCATGAACCATGAAGCATCCATCACCAATATAAAATTGGGCTTTGGTTATTAAAATAGCATGTGGTTATCATTAGTTATTAAGGGTCCCTTCACCAATATAAATGGGACCTCCCTCACCTCAATTCAGATCCATCATATACATCCCCTTTCCATCCCACTCTTACATTCTTCTTCTATTGCATGAGAGAGAGGCTTCTTCTTGTTCTCTCCTTGTGATGAAGAGAGAAGGTTGTAATCCCCATTTTTGATAATAAGATCCTTCTACATTTGCCCGTGGTTTTTTTCACTTTGGAGTTTTTCCACGTAAAAGATCACGTCCATTGCTCTTTGCTTTCATCTCATTTCATATTTTGTTACTAGATCTACTAACAGTGGTATTGAAGCCACGTTCATAGTCTGTCGAAGTGTTGCAGATCATGCATACAAATTTTACAAAATGGCTAGCAAATACAAAATAGAGAAGTTTAATGGAAGCAACTTCACATTATGGAAAATCAAGATACAGGCAATTTTTCATAAAGATAATTGCTTGGTAGCTATTGGAGAAAGGCCGCAAGAGGTCATGGATGACAACAAGTGGAATGAAATGGATGGTAATGCTATTGCCAATTTACACTTCGTACTAGTAGATGGGGTTCTTTCAAGTATTGCAGAAAAGAAGACAGCAAAGGAAATATGGGACACTTTGACAAAGTTGTAAGAGGCTAAATCACTCCACAAAAAAATCTTCTTAAAGAGAAGACTTTACACTCTTCGCATGGTAGAAACCTCATCAGTAATTGACCATATCAACACCCTAAATACTTTATTTGCTCAACTCACATTGTTGGGCTATAAAGTAGATGTGGATGAATGTGTAGAAATTCTACTTCAAAGTCTACCTGATTCATATGATCAACTCATCATCAACTTGACCAACAATGTCATTATGGATGCTCTTATCTTCGACGAGGTTGCAGCTACGATTCTTGAAGAAGAAACTCGATGCAAGAACAAGGAAGATAGGTTGGTAAACAAGGTGAAGGCCTTAACAATGATGAGCGGGAGATCCATGGAACAAGATTCCAATTGGAACCAAATTCATGGTAGATCCAAGTCAAGAACTAAAAAGAAAAACATTACTTACTACAACTGTGGCAAGAGAGGACACCTAAAGAAGGAGCATTGGAACAAGAAGAGTAATAAAAATAATCCTCAAGGGAATGTGGCAAGTACCTCATATGATGGTGTTGTTCTATACAACGAGGAAACTATTGTTGAAGGTAGACAGAAGCTCACTGATTCTTGGAACCTAGATTCAGGAGCAACATGGCACATGACCTCTCGGAGAGAATGGTTTTATCACTACAAACCAATCTCAGAAGGATCTGGGTACATGGTAAATGATCATGCTTTGAAAATTACTAGTAGTGGTACTATCAAGATAAAGATCTATGATGGTACTATTCACACCATACAAGAGGTACGACATGTGGAGGGCCTGAAGAAAAATCTATTGTCTTTAGAACAACTAGATGATGTTGGCTGCAAAACTCATATAGAGAATGGGATCTTGAAGATTACCAAAGGTGCGCTTGTGGTAATGAAGGTAGAAAAGGTTGCTACAAATTTGTACATGCTTCTGGGAAACACACATCAAGTGGGAGAGTCTTCTGTTGCATCAACTAGTTTGGAAGAAGAATCAACGATGTTGTGGCATTAAAAGCTTGGTCATATGTCAGAACAACGTTTGAAGATTTTCTCTAAATAGAGACTACTTCTTGGGCTCAATTTGGTATGTTTACCATTTTCTGAGCATTGTGTTACTAGTAAGCAACATAGATTAAAGTTTATCACATCAACAACTAAGAGTAGAGGCATCTTGGACTTGATGCACTCTAATGTTTGGCAAGCACCAATCACTTCCCTAGGAGGAGCAAGATACTTTGTATCTTTCATTGATGATTACTCTAGGAGATGTTGGGTGTATCCAATTACAAGGAAGGTGGATGTCTTTTTAGTCTTCAAATTTTTTAAAGCACAGGTAGAACTTGAGTCCGAACAAAGGATAAAGTGTCTAAGGATAGATAATGGAGGAGAATATACAAGTGATGAATTTGATGCATTTTGTCGACAAGAAGACATCAAGAGGAAGTTCACAATGACACACACTCCTCAACAAAATGGAATGGCAGAACATATGAACAAAACCTTGTTGGAAAAAACAAGATCAATGTTGAGGGCTACAAATCTAACCAAGTCATTTTGGGCAGAAGCAGTCAATACTGCCTACTATTTAATCAATCATTCTCCATCAACTACGATTGTTGTAAAAACACCAATAGAAATGTGGACTGGTAAGCAAACTGTTTATTCTCATCTCCATACATTTCGAAGTTTTGCGTATGTGATGTACAATGACCAAGAAAGATCAAAGTTGGACCCAGAGTCCAAGAAATGTATCTTCTTAGGGTATGTTGATGGAGTTAAGGGGTATCGCCTATGGGATCCCACTACCCACAAGGTTTTCATTAGCAAAGATGTGATATTGCAGAGGATAAAATGCAAGAGAAGGAAGATGATAGCACTTCAAAGGAGAATTTAGAGACTACTAAAATTCAGGTAGAAGATAAGAAAAAAGCTAAAGATCTGGTTACTTCTGAAGCAACATCAATGTATGAAGAGAAAGAACCAATCAAGTCAAAAGCTTATGAAGTTCATCGGTCATCTTGGGTGAAAAGATCACCAACTTGGCACTCAGATTATGTTACTAAAAGTAATGTTGCATATTGCCTTTTAATGGAGGATGGAGAGCCCTCAACTTTACATGAGGCTCTCAAATGTCCAGATGTCTCTTTGTGGATGGCAACAATGCAAGAGGAGATTGAAGCTTTACATAAAAACAAGATATGGGATCTTGTTACACTACCACAAGGAAGAAAGGCTATTGGAAACAAATGAGTCTACAAGATCAAACATGATAGTAACGACCAAGTGGAGTGATATCGTGCAAGATTGGTGGTAAAGGGATATGCTCAAAAAGAAGGAATTAACTTCAATGAAATATTTTCTCCTATGGTTAGACTTACAACAATCAGAGTAGTCCTAGCAATGTGTGCTACATTTGCCTACATCTAGAACAACTAGATGTGAAAACTGCTTTTCTTCATGGAGATCTTAAAGAAGAGACTTACATGCTCTAACTAGAAGGTTTTGCAAAAGAAGGCAAAGAGAAGTTCATTTGCAAGTTGAACAAATCTCTGTACAATCTCAAATAGGTGCCACGATGTTGGTACAAGAGGTTTAACTCATATATCATGAAGCTTGGGTACAATAGACTCACTGTAGACCCTTGTACATATTTCAAGAGGTTTGATGAAGATTTCATCATTTTGCTATTGTATGTGCATGATATGTTGGTTGTAGGCCGCAACAAAGAGCAAATCCAAGAATTGAAGGCATAGTTGGCTAGGGAATTTGATATGAAAGACTTGGGACTAGTAAACAAGATTCTAGATATGCAAATTCACCGAGATAGAAATAACAAGAAGATTTGGCTTTCTCAGAAAAACTACTTGGGTAAGATCTTGCGACGCTTCAACATGCAAGACTATAAGCCAATTTCTACCCCACTTTTTGTTAATTTCAAATTATCCTCCAAGATGTATCCTAACAAGGAAGTAGAGAGGAATGAGATGTCTTAAGTATTGTATGCATCAACAGTGGGAAGCCTAATGTTCACTATGATTTGTACAAGACCAAACATTGCACAAGCAGTGGGAGCGGTCAGTTGGTACATGGCAAATCCTAGACAGGAGTGTTGGAGTACTATTAAGAGAATTCTGAGATACATTAAGGGTACCTTAGATGTTGCATTATGTTATGGAGGATCAAAATTTACTATTAAAGGTTATGTGGATTCAGAAATTGTAGGTGATCTAGATAAAAGAAAATCTACTACAAGCTATGTGTTTACACTTCTAGGAGGAGTTATAAGCTGGGTATCAAGATTGCAAACAGTAGTAGCATTATCTAAAACAAAAGAAAAATACATGGTAGATACACAAGCTTGCAAGGAAGCAATTTGGATTCAAAGGTTATCAGACGAGCTTGGACACAAACAAGAGAAGATTCCTTTGTTTTGTGATAGTCAAAGCACCTTGCATATTGCAAGGAATCCAGCCTTTCATTCAAGGACAAAACACATAGGAGTACAATTTCACTTTGTTTGTAACGTAGTAGAAGATGAAATTGTGGATATGCAAAAGATACACACAAAGGATAATTTTGCAAATGTTTTCACCAAGTCGATTAACATGGACAATTTTGACTAGAGTAGATCCTCATATGGCCTAGCAAAAACATAAGCAACATAGAATGGCAAGGTAGAAAGGATGGTGTGGAGATATGATTGATCCTTAATCAAAATCTCTAAGTGGGAGATTGTTGGCCATAGTTATCATGATAAATTTAGGCTATGGTTATCATGCTAAAATTCAGCTATGGTTATCCTGCTAAAATTTGGCTATGGTTATTAAAATAGCGAGTGGTTATCATTAGTTATTTAAGGGTCCCTTCACCAATATAAAAGGGACCTCCCTCACCTTAATTCAGATCCATCACATACATCCCCTTTCCATCCCACTCTTACATTCTTCTTCTATTTCATGAGAGAGAGGCTTCTTCTTGTTCTCTCCTTGTGATTAAGAGAGAAGGTTGTAATCCCCATTTATGATAATAAGATCCTTCTACATTTACCCATGGTTTTTTCCACTTTGGGGTTTTTCCACGTAAAAGATTCATGTCCATTGCTCTTTATTTTCATCTCATTTCATATTTTACTGATCTGCTAACACCAGCACCCATGGCACGTCCTAAACCCTTAGCGTCCACACTTGCAGCACCGTCAGCTGCAGCCCCAACGTGGCCATCGCCAGCACCGGCAACATCACCCCGTAAGCCATCCATCCATTGCGGTTGACCACCCAAAAATTGCCATGGCCACCAAGGCCACCATAATGAGTCCCAAAAACAACAGTAGGTTGCACCGATCACGACGGCTAGTGATGCCATCGGCATAGTAGCGGTGCATGAGCAATGCCAAGGCCACAAGTGTGAAGATGAAGAGAGTTCTGAAGGATGTCAGGTTGCCTGGGATGTTTAGCTCCGTGAAGAACACAATCACCGCCATGGCCGTCACCATGACCATGATGGCATTCATTGACATGCCCATGTACTTGCTCACAAGGTCGAACCATAGCGGCAGCAGGTGGCTCCACGCCATGTGCGTCAGGTAGCATGCCTACCCCATAATGCTAACTGATGAGAGCGGTTACTCTAGTAGTTATTCTAATTATTAGAGCAGTTACTCTAGCAGTTATTCTAATTATTATAGTGGTTACTCTAGCGGTTACTCTAGCAGTTATTCTAATTATTAGAATGGTTACTCTAGTGGTTACTTTAGTAGTTATTCTAATTATTACAGCAATTACTCTAATTA
>MNCI01009968.1:94631-167072 GCA_015680685.1 Gnetum montanum | reverse complement strand
TACTCTTATCCTTCCCTCCATCATATGCCACCACCAACAATGCAAAAAGAATTGGCACCACAACCTCAATAGAAGAATTCCACTTATACTATGAACATAAATGAAAATGATCATGTTAGTATATCTTTACAGACAACTAGGAAATGTCCCTTCTTTAGGATGATTCCCACTCATGCAAATAAGACATATAGATCTCCTATCTCATCAAAACCAACACAAGGAAAATCTAGTGCAACATCCTTCCTTATTGAAACAATGTCTCCCAATCCTATGCAAGAGCCAACAATTGCCATCACCCCAACACAAAACATAAAAGATAAACCTATCATTGAGGAGAGATAGAACATTCCTTGCATTACTAGTAATAACAGAGGATGTAACTCTAGGCTAAAGGTTCAAAGTGTTCACTCAATTCCTACACCAACCCATAGTGAACATAAGGAAAAATGCAAAACCAGGTCCACAAAATAGCCACTAAACCAAAGGACACCTAGTGGCTCACAAATTAGAATGCTAAACTATTCAAATAATGCATGGAAACATATAACCCAATTAGTAGTTCTTGTTTCAACCATGAACTTAGTCATGGGGGAGCTATCCCATTTTGAATCAAGAACTAATAAGTGCTTTTTCTCTTTTGTTTTTTTTTATTTTACATCATTTTAGGAGATTTTTCTCTTTCTTAAATATTTTACACTTTCTTCTATATTTTACTTTATTTGGGGTTGGATTTATTTTATGATTTTCTTATGTTTTGTTTTTCTTTCTTTATTGATACCAAGACTAAAGTGGAACTGTAGCTATTGATTGGTGGTGGTTTGTACTATAATGTTTTTTTATTACTAATGTCTAGATTCTGTCTTTGAATTTTGGTGTTGATAGATAAGACATGGTTTCTTTTTCATGATAATAGGCAGTGAGTCCACATCATCCACACATCCATGACCCTCTATGGTGTTTCCTTGTTATGGAAATATGTGGTCCCTTCTTAAATAAAACTTTTAATGCATTTGTCACCTTGGTAGTTTTCAAACTTGGGATGGATCAAATGGATAGACATGAATGTGACTTTAAGGGGATTTGACACTCTTTGTACTTACCTACCCTCTTGGGTGCATGAGTGTTCTTATGAATTTCTCACCATTCCACTATTGACTAATAATAGGAAGCTAAAGTCTTTGCATGGTGTGGTTCCCATGAAAAAGCACAATAATGAGAATTCGAAGCACATTCCTTAGACAAAATAATAGGCTACAACCACTAGTTATGGAACTAGAAAGACATGTTACCCATGCCTAAAGGTTCCCTCTAACTAAGCCCCATCTCACTTCCTACTTCTCTTTTCTTCTCTTTTAGGAATGGTGATTGGTATACAGTAATATTCTTATGCCTTGAGAAGATGGACTAGTCTTAGAGTGTCAATGCAAGGTCATTGAAAGTGGTTGGTTTTAATTTAGACTAAGGATGAACATTATCAGGTCATATTAACCACAAAAAACCACAAGGAACTTCATGTAACCATAATACGAGACTCCATTCTACTCTCCACCTCATCCATCTATGCTTTCCATATCTCACCTGACTGCCTATTTTCATGTTTTGTTTAATGTCTTAGTTTGATGCGTGAAAGTTCTTAGATAGTTTTTTTGGTGATTTGGTCCTTAACTAACCATAACCATTAGTCATCCATGGGGCCCATGGACTCCTTTGTTTGAAGGTATGTAAGGGCATTAAGGGCATGAGCCTATTATGGGGATGACCCACTTGCATAGCGCTTGGTTTGGCTAGTTAAGTTTCTTATCCCTTAGGCATTTCTACATTCAAATATTTTGTGCTCCACATTAGTTATGTCCAATTGTGCACTCCTTCATGGCATTTCTCCATCATTCTCCAAATAAAATCTCCTTTTTTGTGCATTATCTAGCCCTCTTCATGCATCTCATCATGTTCTTGGCTTCTTGGACTTCCTTTGGACTCTAATTTCATGAAGAAAATCTTTATTTTTCCTTTATTTTTCAAGTTCCAAAATTCTATCAAACAAATGCATTAATGAGATGCCATTGATACAGTTGACCATGTTGACGTGATCCTATCAACACAAAAAAAATTCTATATATATCACCCAAAACTTAGCAAATTTTTGCCATTTAACACAAATGAAAGAGGAGTTTTTGTAATTTTTCAAAGTTGAAAACCTTCCAGAGCCCATAAATTTCACAACATTTGTCTAGTTACCCTCATTCTTTAGTCTTGCAGCTACTAAAGGTGAGCTCTACATTGTAGGGACCACAAACCTTAGGTTTTGATGAAAAAAATTTCAAATTTTTTCTAACTCCCAAAAGGTTTAATTAATAAAATAATATTAAAATCATTAATTTATGAGAGTTAAACCTTTCCAAAAAACTTTGGTAGACATTAAAAAAACCAATAATAAAATAATCAATTTTCCATGATCACAACTTAGCCAAGTGTAATTACCCAAAGAGACAAGGTCCTTAAATGTTATAAGTTATACATCATGTGCTAATCCTTGATTATGTTGTGATCACAAATGGCACCTAAAAGAAAGCATGGACTAGAGGTAGGACCATCTCAACCAAAGGACAAGAGGCCTAGATTTAGAAGGGGACAACAACCAGAATAATCCTAGGAGTAGGTGGCTGAGGCCCAGCAATGAGACCTCTTCGAGAGGAGCCTAAAGTGGAATTTGTTTGATAAACTCTTGAAGCTACAACAAAGCAATCCCATTGGGATGAGGCACCAGAATAAAGGCCAAACCTTGAGCTCACTTTGATGGAGGCCTACCTAAGGCAAATTGCATGCCAAGAGGTTCAAAAATATTTCCTTCAAAAGCTAAACTTTGGAACCTTCTTGGAGTTTGCTCCACTAGATGTCAAAACTCAACTTTAGAACTCTTCCATGCAGCCCATCATCACTTTTAGCAATGAGTGGTACATAGGAGAGACATATCTCTTCTAGTGAAATAGGAAGTCTAATGCCATAGTGAAGATCAAGGATATTACTATGTCCTACTCAATGGAGGTCATCTCTCAGGCCCTTGGGTTGCTTGAAACTAGGGAAACCTTGGTGAAAATTCCAACACAATTGGATCCTAGTGTGAAAAAAGAATGGATCCAACGATACTATCAAGTTAATCGCAAGGAGTATGATGTGCTCACAATGGTAGAACAAACATACTTCAGGATTATGGCCTTTCACCTCAATTCGATGGGAAGGCCAAGCAAGGTTGCAGCCTTTTCTGCCTATGCATGCACTACTTTGAGCAGGAAATTCTCAATCAACCTTCTATAGTTGATCTATCTCAAGATAGAGAAGCACTTCAAGGAGAATGAATGTGGGAGGAAGGTACTCCCCTTTCCATGCTTAATCAAAAAATTGTACAAAAGGGGAGGAATAGCTTGTTCTTCAAAAGATATCCTTCATCATGCTCCTATCACTTCTTGGGCAAAGATGATGAAAGATAAAGTGCCTACCAAGGTAGTTCAAGAAAAGGAGTAGCCACCACCATCACCCACTCATGAAACAACACTAGAGGCACGTGCTACCATGGAGTGTATGCAAAAGCTCTAAGAACAACTCTTGTAGTAATAGTAAGCTAGTTTGAGTGGTGACCCATCTATTTACTTACTAGCCTTGAGCCATTTGAATGAGGTAACTCGTATAATAAGCTAGTTGGTGGACACAACATCAACTTTCTTTACCCAATGAATGTAGGGGCCTACATGCTCAAATCCTAGTGCCTGACAGGTAACTATGTTCATTCCAAAATAGCAACAGTTCCCAGAAATCTCTGGGAATGCCGCTACCTTCTCGGTGCACTTGGAGAAGGGTGATGAAGCAACTGTCTTAGTGATGTAGTACCAAGGATAGAAAATAGTGAACTTTGCATGACCATTGTCAACCAGATATGCAAGCTACTTGATGTTGGATCTATGGCTACTTCTAACAAAGTAGTTGGAATAGAGAAACAAGTAGCCAGCACAGTTAGTTATATAATGAGATACCATCAAAATGGGCTTGGTGTGACATTAGTTGAAATAAGTGGTATGGGAGGCATAGGAAAAACCACCTTTGCAAAAGAACTTTATAATAAGATTTACCCTCACTATGACAAGTCCCGCTACTTCATTGAAGACGTAAATGGACTTGTATAGAGAAATATGGTGTAAATGAAATCCACAGACAACTTATTAGTATGCTTTTCAAATATGATCTAAGCAGGGAAGTAAAAAGTGATTTAAAGAAGAGATTGGAGAATGCAGAAAATTTAGTGGTGGTAGAGAATATTCATAGGAAAATTTTATTGAGTACCTTTATTGAAGATGTTTCTCCGAGTCCAAGGAGCATCATTGTTGTAATGATTAGGGAAGAGGGAGTTTTGAAGCATGACCCTCTAAAACGGCACTATCAAAATTTGATTGAGCAGAAAATCTCAAATCTAGACTTTTCTACATCAAAGAAAATATTTTGCTAGTATGTGCTTGGAGGAATTGAGAATGTGAATGATGAATTCAATGAATTGATGAATAAGATTGTTCAAAAATGTAATGGGATACTGTTAGCATTGACTTCACTTGGCACCAGCCTTTATGGAAAGGATATTGATTCCTGGAAATATTTATGGATTTGTATAAAAGATTCTTTGGTACCTGATCTGAACGGAATATTAAAATTCAGCTATCACAATCTGGCTACAGAGCTGGAAAAATGCTTATTCTTAGATGTGGCAACTATTTTTTGTGGGGAGAAAGAGAAACTTCTGGTTAAACTTCGGCTGCAAAGTGACGATGAAGATGATGAATTTGAAGTTTGATACTCTTAATGTGTTGAAGAAGAATCATTAAATTGATGTAATCTATGATGGTGTTTTATGTATGCATGATATGTTTGTGGACTTGGGGAGGAGAATAGTTAAAGATGAAGATTCATGCCCTCCTTCTGATGTCAAAAACATGTTATTTTATGAAACAGTATGACTTTGTGATTATTTGTTGCTGATATTTGGATTTGCTTTCTTTTAGGTAAAATGATTAGTGTTTTGTTGTTTTCCTTTTCTCCAACATAATCCTTGTTCTTTACACGCAAAATGTCTGTCAATTTCAGGGAACTGAAAAGTTGAAAACATTGAACTTAGTTTCAAAAGGCTCAAAAGTTGTTTTGGATGAAGATCAATGTCCATGGTCTGTAGATGTTTTTAGTAAAATGTCATGTTGATCCTTCATGGAAATTGTATCGAAGCTATTCCATTATTTAATTAATTATCAAGGAAACATGTGTTCTTTTATTTGATGTTTTTTTTCTCTTTTTACAGATTTTGATTTCATGGAAATTGTATCGAAGCTATTCCATTATTTAATTAATTATCAAGGAAACATGTGTTCTTTTATTTGATGTTTTTTTTCTCTTTTTACAGATTTTGATTTAGAGATGGTGATAGCGATGAATTTATTTACGTTTTATTATCTTCATCAAGGTGATCTTTCCAAGTTATCAAAGAGATTGTTATGGTTGAAATGGACTGATTTTCCATACCATCAGATTTCTCGGACACACTGCTTAAAACATTTAAGAGTCTTACAAGTAACTGGTGTGCAGCTGAAGCATCTATGGGAACGTTCTTCAAAGGTGAGATTTGATAATGCACTGTTATGAGAGTTTCAGCTGAAGCATCTATGGGAACGTTCTTCAAAGGTGAGATTTGATAATGCGCTGTTATGAGAGTTAGAAATGAACTTGGCAGAGTCTGTATGCTGAATTTTAAGAAAATCACTTCACTTTTTAAATTTAGTGTTTCATTCCAAGTTTTTTAATTTCCTCATGTTCCTATTATAAATGTGACTTAATAACCATGAACATGAGTCACCGTAATAACATTGTTTAAGTTGCATAATTTTAACTATTTAAGCTAACTGTTTGGTTTAACATTTACTTGTAATATCTGAAACAAAATAAATTTTATAGTATATATTTAAATAAGTAATTAGTTAAGAAGCAATTTTAGAATGCTTGAATAAAAAAGGTAGAAAACCTTTTGTCTATATTTGTTTGCACTTGTCAACCATGTTTTAAGTTTTTCTTTATTTTAAGAAAAAAAATCTTTCATTAAAAAAATAAAAATGTGATGCCCTTCAGGAGGCTCCATCAAAATTGAGAGAACTTATTCTATGGCGTTGCATAAATCTGCAAAGGCTTCCTGAATCTATGGGAAAGCTTATCATCCATGGATCTGTTTGATTGCACATCTTTGGAAATTATACCAGATAGCTTTGCCTAGCTACATGAATGGAAAACTCTGAGGTTGTCCGGATGCTATGCATTGAAACAGTTACCGGAGACTTTTGGAGATCTAACAAGCTTACATAGCTTGAGGATAGAGGAATGTTTTGTGTTGGTGTCATTGCCAGAGTTGATTGGGAAACTGCTGCATTTATCTTACATACAACTCTATGAATGCACATCTTTGGAATTCATTCCAGATAGCTTTGGGCAGCTACAAGGATTGGAGTGTCTCTATTTGTACAGATGCCATGCATCGAAACGGTTGCCTGAGACTTTTGGAGGTCTTACAATCTTACGTGGGCTAATCATGGATGAATGTTCTGCATTGGTGTCATTGCCAAAGTCAATTGGGAAACTGCTGCAGTTATCTTTGATAGCCCTTTATAGATGCACATCTTTAGAATTCATTGCAGATAGCTTTGTCCAAATACAAGGATTGGAGCATCTGGGATTGGAAGAATGCCATGCATTGCAACTGTGGTTGACAAAGTCATTCGTGCAATTGTTGCAATTAAAACACCTGGATATCAACTTTAGCAATGGTTTGAAATGGCTACAACAACAATCCTTGTTGACAAACTTATCTAAGCTTAATGAGCCAGGGTATCGCAAGATAAGATTCTTAACAGAGCAGCTCGAAGGGCTACGGGCCATCGAAGCTGTATCTCTCAGTACATGAAGATAATATGGAGCTTGCAGATTTTTGTTTTGGGGAAATCAGTAGCATAGAACTTCGAAACTTTGAATTTTGGAAAAATTATTCAAAGTGGAATTGTCAAGTTACTCAACAACAACAGCATCTCACATGGCTGCTGCGTGAGGTTGGCCAAGTCATCCAAATTAAGCAAAAGAGGGGTACTGCTGCCAATTTGCTTTCAAGTGATCTTGAGTTAATTGACATTTATTTCATTGAATCTGCCCCATGAAATGCATGGGGCAGACTGTCTCTGAAAGGCTTTTGGAATTTATCAGAACTGCCCGAATCCCTGGGAAACCTTCGGCATCTGGTAGCTCTGAATCTCACTCAACTCCAACAGCTTCCAGACTGTTGGCAGTCTTTCATGTCTGGAAGGACTCTCGTTGATTTGGTGTTCCAATTTAGAGGAGTTGCTTGACACAGTTTGATTTCTACCTGCTTTGCTTTGAAAGGACTGCTGTCACAGGTTGTCCCAACTGGTTGCTTATAATCTTTGTTACTAGTTCTCAGAAGGCCTGGCAGAACATCTGCCTCTTGCTTTATTGGTGTGGTCGCTGTCACTCAACCACGACAATTTTCAGTGAGTCAGACTACAAGAAGGATGCCAAGGTAAGTATGCAATTCTATTTCTAATTTGCAGAGGAGCTGTTTATTTGGGATTGGATCTCCTATGACCATGATTTACCTGACAACTGTCCGCATAGCTCATTTGCCCTTTACAGTGGCCTGTTTTGCTGTTTGCTAGCTTACAGCTACCTGTGTGATTCAACCGAAGTATAGGGAAATTTTAGTTGCTCAAAAAAATTAGGTACGTGCCCTTAAAAATTTTTGTGAAGAAAAAAATCCTTAAGCATAAAAAATTGAAGTGTTGTTCAATCAAAATTCAAAGATTCATGTGCCTAAAATAAACATCGCTGCTGAGCTTAAAAACTTGCATTGTGACTTACCAAAGTATAACGCTCCATTTTAAAAAGTATATGCAACATCTTTTATTCACAACACAGGAACCAACACTTATGTCTCGTTCATGGACTCAACTGCCTTCTCGGCTCCACTTTCATGAATTTTCAACATTGCAAGCAGCTGGCTGCCAGATAACCAAGATCTCTTGTCATTGTTATACTTTTATTATGGCAAAAATGTTTTATTTGATGTTTTCAAAATTCATAATTTGTATATTTCTACTGTTCATTAAACCCAAAGGGTCCAAGGACGTAATAAAATTTTTATATTTTAATTTAAGTTTCAAAATTATCTGAACTTCTCATCCAGTATACCTGAACGTTGGTGTGAGATCTTTTAAAGAGGAAGAAGAGACAAGTCTGACGTGGAATAGACGACGGCACATTTTCACGGATGACCATGCATTGCCAGTGGAGCAACGAAAAAGCAGTGAACATAGCGTCGTAGCATATCCTGAGGTTGGCGGTGATCTGGAAGCAGCCATGACTAATCTGTATGAAATGTCAATCTTCATGTTAGTGAAAGGTAAGGTGGTTCGTTCAAGAAAATTGCAAGAAATCAGTCCAAAGACGGAAGAAGACATTCCTTGTCCCTTAAACACTTCTGCTTCAAGAAAGAGCCTCTCATTCCACATTGAAAACAAGAGAAAGGACGAGACTCTGCATGCTAAAGAGACTGAAGGAAAAATTTTTGTTCTATGAGATTTAAAATTGCTTCAGAAAGTCTAGGAGATGATGGGAAGCCCAAGTAAAAATTTTACTGCCCTTTTCCTTGAGATCAGCTTTCTATTGCTTTCTATGATAGATAGATTCTTGCTTTAAAGTGATACAAAGGTTCACAAAGATTGTTCGAATCCCCATTTATGTTTTTTCTATTTGAATGTCTATGTGTACACATTATTTCATAACCTTCAAGTAATGAAACTTCTACTTACATTCACTTCCCTTTATGGTAGTTATCTTTCTTGAAAGAAATGCTCTTCTTTTACCTAATATTCATGTCTCAAATTATGTATGCTATTTTTATATTTTACAGAATAGTACTTATAATCATGTCTCAAATTATGTATGCTATTTTTATATTTTACAGAATAGTACTTATAATCATGTCTCAAATTATGTATGCTATTTTTATATTTTACAGAATAGTACTTATAATCATGTCTCAAATTATGTATGCTATTTTTATATTTTACAGAATAGTACTTATAATCATGTCTCAAATTATGTATGCTATTTTTATATTTTACAGAATAGTACTTATAAAGCAGCAACATGGAGCAATGAATTAGTGTACAAAAAAATGCAACTAAAATGCAAATCAGAAGAAGACTTGTAGTAACTTCAGCCAAGTTACACAAAGGATGTCTTGAACTGTCATGTTAAAATTGCACATAAATCAAGTTTGAGCTCTTAGGGGCTAAATGTGAAAGAAAACATATGTTGTTTCTATACCGTTTTCATTCCCCAACCCACCACCCCCCAAAAGGAAAAGAATATTTTTGTACAAGGTTCATTGTCAAATTGTTAGGTCACCTAAATGTAAACATTGATGTATTTTCCTTTTATAAAAATGTTTTTCAATGCCCCAAAGCCATCCTACATAACATTACAATAGTTTGTCTTTTTTATATTGTTTAAATTTCTTGTCAATTTTTTATGTTCTTATAATTTTTGTTTTCTTTAATATAAGGTGAAAAGTTTGTACCTCATTATTCTCAAGTTTTATCCTTTTCATTTAAAGTTCCTAACGAAAGAGCAAATAAACTTGATGTATTTAATCATGTCTACCAAGATCCATTAGATTAGGAATGCAAAAATTCTTTTTATAATTTTTTTAACTTAACTCATTGTTGCATAGTGCAATTAAATCTATGATCTAAGGTTTTCTTAAGCAAGTATCTTAGCAACCCTTTCATAATTCTTCTTATTTCCATTCCAAAGAATCTTACCTTTAAGAATAATTTCTCCTTACATAGGAAAGTTGCAACATATTAAAGATAAAGACTACATTAAGGATTAGGCTATTAGGTTATAAATGAACATTTTTCTAAGGTTTTCTTAAGCAAGTCTCTTAGCAACCTTTTGGTAATTCTTTTTCTTATTTCCAATCCAAAGAAGCTTACCTTTAAGAATAATTTATTTTATTTTATTTTTTTACATAGGAAAGATACAACATATTAAAGATAAAAGACTACATTAAGGATTAGGCTATTAAATTACAAACCAACATTGTTTATATATTAAAGTTGGAGTCACATTTGAGGCACTGTTATAGAAAAAGAAATCATCACCTAGAGGCTTAATTTTCTTCCTACCAAGGTGGGCTCCTAGGAGGGTCAGTGAACGAACAAAAGCCTAACCTCTTTCAATTGGCTATACCATCATCACCTAGAGGCTTAAACCCAAGTATTATGACTCAAGAATCAAGCGCCTTACCATTACTTCAAGTGGTGGTCCTTATTTGAGGCGTTGTTATATTTTTCTAAAATATTTCTAAAAACTATTTTGTTGACTATATGTCTTGGGATGTACTTATAGTCATCCTTTCATATACAAATAATGAGGTGTTAGCTTAGTGGTAATCCACTTAATATAATAGCTTGAAGTTATGGTTCGATTATGGTGGGTAATAGTGAGTTATAAAGTTCTATTTTGGGGGTAAATATTGTTTTAAAAAAATGTTTTAATTCCAAAAACCCTCCTCCTCCACTCTACCTTGAATCATTATTTCATGTACCAATATCCCTTTCCCTTTTAAAATTAAAAACTTTTTACGTTGTTTATGATATTTTCTACTCAATGTCCACCATGTGATATACTTTGAATATTTTGCTTATTATTAATAATTTTCTAAGGTTTGATACCTCATCTTCTTAGGAAGAAAAGCAATCAATCTTCATTATTCAATGTTTTGTAGAGATCTTTGATGAAATAAAATTTAATATTAATATGATTTTCTTTTGTAAATTATATGTTCTAAAGAGAATAATTACTAATCACCATCATCGCCCTAGCCTTACCCCAACAAAATGGTGTCAGCTACATGAGTTTTCCTTATCATTTGCTTCTATGAAGAGCTAGATTTTTATTTAGTTGCAATTTCTTCAAATCATCCTTAATCATTTTTCCCCATATCATTTTTAGTATTCGTTTTGGTATTTTTAGTGCAATAGTGATGTAGCAACCCTTTTTAATGGGCTCATTATTTGATCTTCTTTGCATATGTCCAAACCATTTGAGATGCCATTCCTATAGCTTATTTGAAATAGAAAACATGTATAAAAAAACATCATGATCTTCTTTTCCACCTCAATATAAATGTGAATGATGGTTAAGTGAATTCACTAGTCTATTACCGTTACATCTATTCTTTGTCAAATACTATCATTTTATTATAACATGATCATAGTATTTATTTAAATGATAATATTGTTTTAATGGAATTAAATGTTGAATATTTTTACTTAGTTGGAGCTTTAAATGTTTTTTGAGATTTCTTCTTGAGTTTGCCACAGTGGATCTCCATTTCATTCAAAGGAATATTAGGTGAACATAGATCAATGCTTTATTTTTCAACCCAAAAAAATATATGTTAATGCCTTCTAATGCATTGGTGATAAAGAAGGTTAAAGTTTTCTACATGTAGTGATTAAAGTTGTATTTCATTCTATGTTAATTGAAAAAAAAAAAGGTTTTATGGTTTATTACTTGTAAATAAGCTACTCAAGCCAAAGAAGGTAAGAGACTATAAGGCCAATGAGGAGTCAAAACATCTTGTTATTCATCCTGACAATATTAATTTTGCTTGTTTTACTATTAAACATATGTTTTAAAATACTGTATCAACAATAGAATTTCAAGCTAAAAAGGCTAAACCAAAATAAAAATAAAAATTGAATTAGAAATATGTATATATGTATAGGATGAGTAACAAAATTTTCTATTATTCTAAAGATGCTTCATATTATGTTTTGACTAGATGTACACTATGATACATTAGAAGAATTGTAGAGGGATATACAATTTCCTTAAGTAAGACAAGAGCCTTTATTAATTAGAGAATGAAATAAACCTAATTCTTTACACTAACAATTATAAAGTTACATAAAATGTTAATAAATAAAATTTTCTTTGCTTCCTTACATAAAATTCAAATATTTAATAATATTTTTTAAAATGTATAAGTTAGTCCAATAGATAAACAAAGGAACTTTCTATTCAAAATACAAAATTGATGAAGTATCATCGATTGGTTGCATCAACCCAACCCTGTTGACGTATGAATTGACGTAGTGGTCAAGCAAGCTTATATAAATGTGTGTACCCACCGCATTTATGACATGCTAAGTTACTAGTGTAGTTGAACCCTTGTAGTTTTATTTCCCTAGAGTTAGAATATTTTCTAAGTGCCCATAGTATAAATTAAAGCAATCATACAAATCCTTATTCGAGCATCATGTACTTGAATACATTGATATGACTGATAATAAAGATTAGATTCTTGACATTCATTGCAACATTTGGAATAGATTAATATTTCTTACTTGTACTTTAATCTTTATGCATTTTATATTCTTGTCTTAAGTAATTAATGCATTTAATAATGAACACATAAGTACAACCGCTTCAAGCATACCATTTAACACTTGGTAATCCCAGCAGTGGCCATTTGGTATGCCTAGTAATTGCCACTTGGTAATCTAGTAGTGTTAATATGGGTTTAGGATGTGTACGACAAGTGGGCTCAAATACTTATGTTAGGATAGTTAGCCTTAGAACTATTAGAAAACTAGGATAGTTTATTATCAATCATTTATCTATTCACCAACACTTAGGCTAGAAAATATATAAATATAAATAAATATCACATTCCTTAACTCACACTTAACCATACATAAGAACCTACACAAGTAAGAGTTAAGAAGACAATGATCATACCCTTCCTAGGTCACCATTTTGTCTATAGGCACACTTAGGAGCTAAGTCCATAGAATTTGACTGGATCACTAGTGCATAGTTGGGCAGAGAGACTACATGTTGGTCATCATTAGCATCATTGCTAGGGATTTAGTTTAGTTAGGTGCATTAGGTAGAAAGAGATAGTGACATCATATAAACATGTAAGGATCATTCAATGATAAAACATTAAGCACATACGAGTAAAGCACACTATTTTTAACAAGAACTAACATGGCTTCTTCTCATAGGAATTAATCTCCATCCTTTACAAGTAGATTCAAGCAAAGACATGAGGTCTAGAAAACACAGAAGGTCTAAAAGACACCCCAACAACTTCGAGTTTTTTACATCCATCTGGATCCTTATACTCTAGATTTCACCTTCATCCTACATCATGACGAGCAACTATGATGAAGGGATATGGAAGACAACATCATGTTGCCTTTCGACTGATCTATTCCTACCATGCTGATGAACAATCTCATTAGATTGGGCATAATCACACTGAATGCTGAGCACGAGGTCCAAGACCACATCTATTAGAAGTATCATCCCACTAATGCCTAGCAAAAGAAGAATCAATAGATGGAAGCACGATATGAGGCTTCTAAAGGTAAGAGGGTCCCAATAGTTATTCTTGCAGCAACATAAAGAAGGTGAGGACTTCTTTTTAGGCTAGTCCCAATACATAGACTCTCCTCTTTCTATGATGGGAAGACCCTTAACTAAAGATTGTAATTAATTGTGGACATCCTGAGTGGGGGAAAGAATGGTTCTAAAGATCAAGGTACCTCAAATGATAACAACCAAAGCCACTCATTCAAAGCAAGGATAATGATAAGCATAAAGATAAAGATAAATAAAATAATTGGGTCAAGGATCGAAGAAGAGGAACAAGCAGGCACCATTCTGATGTTATTCTCCTTCTTCCTTACCCTCATCATTTTCCTCCTCCAACTTTGACAAGAGGAGTAGAGGTTGAGATAAAAGAAAGAAAAATTGTGATTGAGATGGAGATGAATGACAGGATAGGGTAACCATAGATCCTACTGGGATGATTGCGAATAGGGGCAAGGACAATAATAAAGTGAGCATCATTGAGAAAGAAGGCATAGAAGGATTCATCGTAGGCATCATGGTCATGATAAGGGCCACCGAGATTGTTATGACTATAATGAGCCTCTACTAGCTACCTGTAATATGTTAAATATTTCAAAGGCAGTTAGAATCCCAATAAGGCACCTTAAAGATAGTCAAATTAAGAGGGTGGATATGAACAATATCCCCAGGTTTGAAGGGGGATATAACTCAAATCCACAAAATCATTTGCAAACCTTTCATGATGCTTGTGCCTTGCAGAACATTGAAAATGATTGGCAAAAGCAAAAATTACTCTTGAAGATACTCATTAAAGAAGCTAAAAGCTGGTATTGATCTTTAGAAGCAAAATCTATCTACTAATGGAATACGATGCTGGAGCTTTTCAACGACAAGTATCAAACATACTCCATAATGTTCAACTTTTGGAGATATATTCAAGGATGGAAACAAGGCAATCATGAATCCTTGGATGTAGCCTTGGGTAGGTAGTATTCTCTTTTACACTAATGCCTAGGCCATGGATACTCCCAACAGGATCAACTACACCATATCATAGATGGGCTTATGAATGAAATAATAAAAAAACTCTTGCGATTTATGCCTAAGGGAGGATTTCTAAGCTAAGAATCCATAAGATCCAAAGGCTAATTAATCATTTGGCCAAAGAAGAAGGTGAGCTTAAAAAGTGTGAGAGTGCAGAAGAGTATAATAGGGACCTCTTCATTCGCAAAAGGGAGGTGTGTTTCTATGGTACTAATGAGGATGCATCGTTTGATGTAGTGGTACAAAGGAAAACCTTGCCGATATAGAAATCTATCATCAAAATATCAATTAAGATAGACAAGATGTCGGAATACTTGGATGAGAAGTTTCAAATAGCTCTAAAGATCGTAGAGGAATGAAGAGACCAAGGGGGTAGTGGTCAAGAAAGGAGAAAGAAAAAGAGTGCAGAACAAGAATATTATAAAAATAAGGGTAAATCTGTAGTAGTAGAGGAAGTTGTGGATTCTGAAACATATGATGATGGTTATGACATTTTTCAATGCAAACATTCTAAGGGATGTTATCCAGTGGTATCACATTTGCAAGAATCTGAGATGTACATTTTAAATACTAGATTGGAAAAACATCAAGCACCTAGGTAGTTGCCTTATTCACAAGGAAACTACTAGTGATAGTTCCACCAAAAAGCATACTATTCAAGTGGAGCACCTCCTCAACCTCAAGAGCAGTATCAATAGTGGAAACACCCATAATCATGGGAGATGCCATGGCCATGGCAGCAATATCTTTATCGGTGACTTGATCCTTATGGTTACTATGTCTAGTAGCTTATATCCCTACATTACTTCTCTAGTTATGCTTCCTTTCCATATTACTACTATCCTCCAAAATCCTATAGAGCACCTTCTCCAATGGGGGAGTCTCCTTTTTCCTTCTATCCTCCTCCACACTCATCCACTACTGCACCACAACCAACAACATCTTTACCACCTGCTCCATCTATGTAGGGCAAAATTCTTATGTAGCCACAACAAAGCAATGCCATGAGGGCCATGATCCTATAGCCAGATATACATTCAAGTGGTCCTAAAGGTCATTCTTTAGAACCAATAATGCCATGAAATCCTTACAAACACTTGTGGCTGCTAACCCTACCACTTCTACCTTTGAAATTCCTATCAAGCAACCTTCAAACTAAAAATCTTCCTAAATCCATACTATCATGCTGATATATGTGCTCATAGATTGGATTAAGATTGATCATCTTGCTAGGAAGAGATTTGATCCTGGGAGTCCCCTTTTTTACTTACAGATTGCCAAAAATGAACCATGCAAGGCTCTTTTAAATTCAAGTTTCAAAGTCAACTTGATTTCCCAAGAAATATACAAGGCTTGGAACCTACCTCCTTTAAAAAAGAGCAACATCTGATTAGAGATGACTGATCAATCCATCATTGTCCCTCTAGAGCTAGTGGAGGACATTGTGACCACCATCTATGGGTGGTCTTATCTAGTTGATTTCCTAGTGATCCATGTGAAGAATTGCAAGGGAGACTTTCCTATCATTATGGGAAGGGCATGGTTAAGTACAATAGATGCTAGAATGGTGATTTGAAACCTTTTCTTGGAAATTTCCAAGGAAAATGAATTTGGTAAAGTCGAGAAGAAAAGAGTTCCATGCATCGCATATAGTGACACATTGTGCCATTGCATGCAGAAACTATGGACAATCAAAGACACATCACTTCAAGCATGTAATCAATGTGTTGAAACAATAGTGATCCAAAGGTACCTGTATGCAGCAACCACAAGATAAGAAGGTACCTAGCAGATGATAACTAATGATCAAATTGAATTAACCATGTGCATGAAACCAGCTGAGAGCCTTACTAGTACCTATGTAGAAAGCATGGATAAATTGGAGGAACTTCATTGTCAACTCTCAAATGTGCAAAATGAAATGGATTGGGGAAATTTGGAGATCTTAAATAACTTTAAGAAGAGTCCCTTGGGTTAAAGGCTCTACCAGTAGGCATGGAATATGCTTTTTTTAATAATGGCAAGCTGGCAATCATCAATGCTAGACTTGCTCATGAACAAAAACAAAAATTATTAAAAGTGGTGAACAAATGGTCAACAATCTTTGCTTGGTCATATAATGAGCTTATAGGAATGGATCCTCAGATATGCCAACACTAGATCTACATAGACTCCTTCATCAAGCTAAAAAGGCAACCACAACAACGATTGAACCCCAAATTTAAGCAAATTATTAAGGCAAATATTGAGAAACTTCTCAAAGCTAGGTTCATATACATGATTGTGAGTAGCAAGTGCGTTAGCCCACTCATTATTGTTCCAAATGATAAATTGAGTTTTTTTCATTAGCCATGATATCGGGTATCCAATATTGGAGTTGCGATATGGAATCCCTGATATCAGGGCACAAGCTATGATGTCGTGTATCCGATATCGCAAGTGTGTGCAAGCCTATAAATACAACACTTAGCTGCACTATCCACATACAGTTTCATTAGGAACTTATCAAAATTACGTTAGTTTGTTTTCTCAATTTTAGCACTTAGCACTTAGGAGTGTATGCTGGTAGTGTGATGTTTTATAATTGAACAGAGCCTTTATTCGATTCAAATGTACTTAGACATGTTTCATGCATGAAAATAAAGATCAAGATTACTCTACATCATTGTAGCATCACTTAGTCTTTATTGTTTACACTTAGAATAATTTTCCTGTTTTCACTTAACTTAATGATTACTGTTTTCATTAGTTATTGATTTACTTTCCATGCAGTTTACTATTCTTGTTATTAAGTAGAATGTGTACAACTGATCTCGAGCACTTAAGTGTAGTTTCTTGGTAACCCAGTAGTACTATCACTTGGTACACCCATTAGTATGGTACTTGGTAATCCTAGTAGTAGTTACATGATGTCCAAGGTGTGAACGAAAGGTCAAGACCAACTGCTCATCACATAGGCTAGATTAGATTTGTTCACTATCACTTAGATTTAGAAATTAATTCATTTACTTCATGTTAGCTAGGAGCACTATGACAAATACAACATCATCTATCATATACCTCATCATGAGTTAAACCATATGTATCAAATTTACTAACTCACATGGAAAGATAATGATCACAAACTCTAACCAATTACTCGCATAATCACATTGCCTTGTTTATAGAATTTGATCAAGATTGTGCATGAACACTCGTATCTTATATGGTTGGGTGTTGGATACTCCATTGCTCATCATTGGCTCCGTTGCTAGGGACAAGTCAATGTTATGCTAAGTAATTGATTTTTCAAAGTTCATTGTGTCCAAAATAGAAGGTCAAACCTTACAACTATAAGCAAAGTGTACTTACACATAACATCTAAAAACTATAATATGACTTCACACAAATATCAACTATCACCAACCAAGGAGAAAATAAGGAGTAGTGACAGAATTATTGATGAAGAAGAATGGGGAATGCCAACGTAGATGAGAATCACTTATGCTCACACTGATCCTTACCATCCTGACTTCACTTTCATCTTCCATCAAGATAATCAAATGAGGTGGAGAGACATGCAAGGCAACATAGTCTTGGCTCCAAAATGTGTAGCACTAAACATGCTACAAATTTCCCTAAAGGGAATGCATTTGGACCAAATTTAGGAAGGGTATCATGTGACTCAACACATGACTAGACCCTATGAACCCACAAAGGAGCAGATGAGAAGAGATGCTATCATAGAGATCAAAAATATACACAAGAAAGGGAAGTAGGCCAATACTTATATTATCATAGAAGAACTTGATGCTAATCAACTCATTTTAAAACAACTCCACCAACACCATGAGGAGCCATCAAAAACACCTATCATTAGACTAGAGGAACCTGTCAAAGCCCAACTTCATTCTGCTCTAGTAGAGACACATAGGAGGAGGCTACTAACTTAAGATGTAGGTGGGAATCTAGGCCAAGGGATCTTGCTAAATCTTACAAAGAAACTTACAAGATTCATAAAAGGAGAACTAGTTGACACCATTCTCTTGCCACCTCATCTGCCTCATCACGATCATTGGAGGACTCTAATAGGTGAAGACACAAGTACTAGGATTATGATAGGAAAGGAAAGAGAACTCATGGTCATCATGATAGATATTCAAGGTAATATGATTCAAAATATGAAGAGCATAAAATAAGGAGAAGAAGAGATAAAAGAGAGGATCAAGAAATGCATGAGCATAGAAGGGGCCATAGCTACAACAAAGAATACAAATCCTATCATGATGATGAACCCCTCATGACAACCCGAAGCATGAAAGCTATCTACATACCAACCAAGCACATGAGAGATAGCTAAATCAAATGGCTAGATATGAACAATATGCCATGATTTGAAGTTAGTTATAACATTAATCCCTAGCATCATCTTCAAGCATTCCATTTTGCATGTTCCCTTCAAAACATAGAGAGTGATTGGTAAAAATTAAAGAAGTTTTCTAGAATACTTGTGAAGGAAGTAGGAAGCTGGTACAGGTCACTAGAACCTAAATCTAATAGACGCTGGAGTACCATACTTGAAATATTTAATGAAAAATATTAGACCTATTCACAAGTGATGGGACACGATATCGCATCTGTCGCGATATCGTATACGTGATATCGCGGCGTTCCCTACGATATCGCAGCATTCCCTGTGATATCGCGTACGCGATATCGTAGTCTATTGCCATTTCTATAAATAAGAGGTGGCTCTCCCTTGTTTCAGAATCTAGATCTAGACCGTAGCCAAACTCTTGCTATTTTTCCATTCGAGAGTTAGAATAATTTCCATGTGCCCGCAGTAGGAGTTCCAAAGTGAGCGGATCTTTACTCAGGCAATTTTGTACCTGAGCACACAATTGTGTACGATAATAAAGGTGAACTTTTGGATAAACCTTGCAGTGCATGGACTAAGCTAATGAGGATTTAATTATTGTTGATTGTTTAAATGCTTTCTTAGGACTTAATCTCTCTCAACCCTCAACTCTCATAGTTAAGTGCATTCAGTACGACCGTTTCGAGCATGTGCATTACGCTTGGTAATCCCAGTAATGAATAGCGTTTGGTAATCCTAGTAGCGTTGCATTGGTTCAGGGTGTGAAATGGCAAGTGGGAATGGATACTGATGCTAGGATAGTTAAGGCTTAGTTAGTTAAAGTTAGTTACTTAGTCTCTTCACCCTTTCCCCTCTTAGCATAGGCGATAAAAACATAAAAGATATAAAAATCACATACCTCAAGCTTACTTAACCATACAACTGTCACAAATACAAGTAAGCTTGGGAAGACAATGACTGATTAACCTTAGGTATTCCATGAGGTCTGTAGGCACTTAGTTTGTGGAGTTTGACCGGATCGCGCGTGTAATGCTCGTATTCATATGGTTGAGTGTAGGAGTACCTCGCCACTCATCATTGGCACCGTTGCCAAGGACTAAGTTGTTTGTGTGTTAAGTAGAACATAGGAAATCATCCACATTGTTGGGAAGCTTAAAAGAACCCTTAGGGTTAATTAGAAGAAAATTTAAACAACGGTCAATAGCACACCGACAAGATAACAATGTCTTCTTCTTCTCATAAAAGCACTTCACCACCTAGGGATCACACAAGAAACAGTTGGCAGTCTAACACATGTAACCCAGATCCGCCAATTCCTCAAGAGTATCGGGTAGTATATACTCATCCCAATGAGTATATACTCAAGTTTAATTTTATGCCCTATCAGGATGAACAACTGCATTGGCGAGACTTGCAAGGTAACATAGTGTTACCTCCAAATCGTGTAGTCCCCAACATGCTCCTCCGTGCTCTTGCACAGATAGGCATGACACAGCTATATGCTGAATATGTTGCATGTGATTACAACACAAGGGATTACCTTCCCATAGCAATGCAATGTTTAAGGGACTTGCGGCAGGAGAGCTACCATACATCATTGAAGGGAAAAGGGGTTTCACACGTCCTAAGCAAAATTGGAGATGGTGAACTAGTTATAACAGGTTCTCCACCAAATGATGTTCCCCCTCCTAATGATGAGGAGGTGGGGTATCAGAACCTACATTCCACGATTCACAACCCTGGTTCTAACCCCCATGAACACCAAGTGTTCACTGAGGGAACACAAACACATGGCAAGTGCAGGCATTCAGATCGTCATCATGAATGGGGCCGTAACCACCGAAGAGAAGGTAAGAAAAATCATCATGGTGATGGTTCCCCTTCTTCTCCACCTTCATCACATCATCCACCCTCTCCTTCCACATTGGGATGTAGTCACAAAGAACACAACCGTGAGGATAAGGGTGAGCATAATGAGAACCCTCAATGAGAGAGTCGAGAGTGAGGAAGAGGGCATTCTAGAGAGTCAAGGCATAGAAGGGAAAGTAGGGAACCGTGTAGGCATCACAGATGCCACGAAAGAGATGACAATGATGAACCCCTACTTGCCACCTAAAGTATGTTAGATATTATGGAGGCTGTGAGGATACCTACAAGGCATCAAAAAGATAGATGGATCAAAATACTAGACATGAATAATATCTCCCGATTTGAGGGAGGATACAACGTTGATCCGCAAAATCACTTACAGGCATTTCATGATGCCTGTGCCTTGAAGAATATCAAAAATGAGTGGCAAAAGTTAAATTTCTTTCCTAGGACACTCATAAAAGAAGCTAAAAGTTGGTACCGATCCTTAGAATTGGAATCTATTAGACGATGGAGTATAATGCTAGAACTATTCAATGATAAATATCAAATGTACTCCAAAGTGTCCAACTTGCAAAAAAAGATCCAAGGATGGAAGTAGGGTAATCAAGAACCCTTGGATGTTGCCATGGGCCAATATTATGCATTGCTACATCATTGCCCAGGCCATGGCTACGCACAACGGGATCAACTACCCCACCTCGTAGATGGGCTAAGACACTAAACTAGGAGAACCCTTGGAACATATGCCCAAGGGAGATTATCGGAACTTAGGTCCCATGAAGTTCATAGATTTTTGGAGCAAGTAGCTAAAGAAGAAGGGGAGCTACAGAAAAGAGAAAGCATGGAAGAGTATAACCGTGATCCTTCCCTCCAAAAGAAGGGAGTAAGATTTTTTGAGGAAGAGGATGAGTCACCACTCGAGGAGTTGGTGAATAGAAAAACCTTGCTGCTTCAAAAGTTAACAACTGAAGTGTTGGCTAAGGTAGATCAAATGTGCGACTCCTTAGACAGTAGCTTTGAAACCATTTTAAAAATCATAGAGGAGTCTAAGAAATGAAGTAGTGACCATGATAAGAAAAAGAGGAGAAATGCAGACCATGCACATAACAAGGGTAAGGGAAAGATGACTATGACCAATGAGGTTGTGGATTCAGATACGGACGATGACGGTGGATGTGAGATTGGCCAATATGACCATCCTAAGGGATGTTGTTGAATAATCTCGCATCTACAAGAGTCTGGGGTGTATGCACTCAACCCAAGACTTAACAAACGGTAGGCACCCCGAAGGTTACTTTATCCCCAAGGTAACCTAAGACAGTTCCACCAACAGTTAATGTACTATCCAAATGGAACTCTACCACAACCTATTGAGCAACACTAGCAGTGGCAATACCCATAGTCATGGGGGATGTCACCGCTTAGACAACAATACCCTTACCAGCAACCAGATCCATATGGTTATTACGTGCAGTAGCCAGTTTCTCCAAGTGACTCTATGGGTCACGTAACCCCACAACCTCACTACCAAGTCCAAGAGTATTTTAGGACTCCCTCTCTTGGAAAAGACACCCCACATGCATACCATCCTATGAATCCATCTGCATATCTTACACCGATAGGTCCACTACCACCCGCTCCAACGATGCAAGGGGAACTCCCCACTCAACTGCAGCAACATAATGCTATGAGGGCTGTAAACCTTAAACCTGTTGCTAGTTCTGACAACCATACAAAGAGAAGACCTTTCTTCAGAACCAAAAGCCCAAACAAGCTCTCACAACCACAAGCGGTTGAGCCTTTAAACGTTCCTCCATCAATTAAGGCTTCAGAGCTCCCTTCAAATCAACAACAGAGCTCAACCCATACAGTTATGTTAACATGTACCATCACTGACTGGATAAAGGTGGGCCACCTTTCCAAGAAACTCTCTGACCCTGGAAATCCTTTAAACTATCTCCAAGTTGCTGGGAACAAACCACGTAAGGCTCTTCTTGACTCAGGTTCTGGAGTCAACTTAATATCACAAGAAATGTATAAAGCCTAGAACCTACCCCCACTCAAGAAGAGAAATATTCAATTAGAGCTGGCTGACTAGTCCATCACTATCCCCTTGGGACTTGTGGAGGACATTGTTACCACTGTGTGTGGTTGGTCCTACCCAACTGATTTCCTAGTGATAGAAGTCAACAATAATAAGGGGGACTTTCCAATTATAATGGGGAGGGCATGGCTAAGTACCATAAACGCATGCCTAGGAATCTATGCTCTTTCCTTGGAAATATCTAAGCAAAACTCTTATGGAAAGATCGAGAAGAAGAAAGTTCCATGGATCACATATAGTGACACAGAGGATGATGACATACAGGAATGCTCAGCATCTCCTGTATGCAACCGGTGTGCCCAAGAATCTTAGATACAAAGGTGCCTATATGTAACAACCACACAATAAGAGAACACCTAGTGGTTGACAATTAATCAACAGAGCAACCCACCAATATGCATGGAACTAACTGGGGGAACAACTTGCAACCACAACGAAAGCATAGATACATTGGAGTATGAGCGTTGCCAACTTCCAACCCTTAATCTAAAATCATCAATTGGGAGAAGTTGGACACTTCTAAAAAATTCAAACAAACACTCATTATTTCAAATCTTTCCCTTTCAATTAAGTCATGGGGGAGATGGACACCTATGCTAATCAATTGAAGCCCTCATTTCTTTTTAGATTTTTGTTTTACACATTTTTGTTTTACAATTTCTTTAAGTCTTCTTGTTTTTGTTTTACAACATCATTCATACTTTTTCTTTTATTTGTGTGTGTGTGTGTGTGTGTGTGTGTGTTTATCTATTTTGTTAAGTTTTTCATCCAATAAGTGATCTTAATGATGGTATGAACTATTTTCTATTGGTTGCTAATGTTTGGTTTTTACCTTTAAGTGATGATGTTGATACTAAGATATGATTCTTTTGATATGACAGGCAATGAGTCCACTTCATCCATACATCCAAAAAATTCTATGGTCTCTCTTGGCTTGGAATTGTACAGTCCCTTTCTTTAAAATAATAAGAACTATAAACAAATCGGTGATTGGGCATTTCTCAAACTAAGGAAGGACGCAAGGATTGAAAAGGGTGTGACTTCAAGGGAACTTGATGCATTTGTGTTGGCCATTCTCTTGGGTGCTTGGATGTTTTCTTCTTGAGTTTTCTTACCGTTTCGATGTTACTCCAATATCAAGAGGTTGAGAAAATAAAAATAATAAGTCTTTGCATGGTGTGGTTCTCACATAAAAAAAATAGTGAGAATTCAAAGCACACCCCTTAGATGAATAAACTTGGGCTACAAGCACTGGTTATGAAACTAAAATAAACATGTTCCCTCTAACTAAGGCCCTTCTTGCTTCCTACCTTCTCATCTTTCGTTTTGTCGGAATGGTGGTGGCTCTTTGGAGAAGGCATTCTTGTTACTTTAGGATGATGGATTAGCCGAATGTATTAATGCGAAGTCACTGGATGTGGTTTGTTTGAGGTTGGATTTGGAATGGGATCTACTAAGTCACATTAATCATTAAATACACAAGGGGCTGTACACCACCTTGTTCTTGAGACTCCATTCCATTCCCTTCTTTCCATCATTCTTCCTCCATCGTTCACCTCATTGCCAGTTGTATCACTAGTGTATATTTTGGTTGACGCATTGTTTTTTTTTTTGGTAAATTCTTGCGGTTAAGACTTTAAATATTGTTCCAAATGACATTCCAAGAGCCTACGAACTCTTTGAATGTGGGTTTGTTAGGGCATTAATGGCATGAGCCTGCTTTGGGAAGGACCCACTGGCATTCCTATTTGGTGCACCAGTTAAATTCTTTCACTTAACATTTTTGCAATCAACCTTATTTTGTTCATCCCCATCTTGACATCCATTTCCTCGATGTTACAGTTGTCTCTTTTTCTCCATCTTTCTTGTTCCTTTTCTTTCTCCATTCTATCGCTACCAGAGGTTCGCTCTTAGTCATGAGGCTCTTGACCCAATTTTTTTGATTTTCTCCTAACCCCTCCACCTTCGATAATCATGACTATTATATCTCTAGACTCGTATCAGCCATACCACAACCCAGCCAATGGACCTTTCACCAAAGCAAGGTATCAACTGCATTGTGATTCATTTACCCTTGCTAATATAAAGACTATGTTGTGTGTGCAAATGGCAATCATACAACAACAGATTGGATCTGGAGGGAATACTTGGAATGGATCGGTGCTGAAGCAGTTATGCAAGGAATGAGATGGATGGTGCACTTACGGATAGATAATGAAAGGTGAAATCTTGGCGGTGGTAGCAACAAACTTCTTTCTCTCTCTCTCTCTTTCTCAGCTGCCAAATAAGGTTGGATGTCAAATGTATAAAGTGTTCACTCTTGTTGTTGTGAACACCAGTTTTGTCATGTTTTGCAATGATGATCCGTTCACATGTCATCCCATTCACCATTAGTTCCATTCAAGTCAATAATCCCATACCTTCTCAATATTTTGTAAGGAACTTGAGGACGAGTTTTTATTTAGTTATGGGGGTATTATGGGACACAATACCTCATGGGCCACGATATTGTGTACGCGATATCGCGGTGTTCCTTACGATATCACATACGCGATATCGCAGTCCATCGCCATTTCTATAAATAAGAGGCGGCTCTCCCTTGTTTCAGAATCTAGATTTAGACTGTAGCCAAACTCTTGCCATTTTTCCATTCGAGAGTTAGAATAATTTCCATGTGCCCGCAGTAGGAGTCCCAAAGTGAACGGATCTTTATTTGAGCAATTTTGTACCTGAGCACACAATTGTGTACGGTAATAAAGATGAACTTTTGGATAAACCTTGCAATGCATGGACTAAGCTAATGAGGATTTAATTATTGTTGATTGTTTAAATGCTTTCTTAGGACTTAATCTCTCTCAACCCTCAACTCTCATAGTGAAGTGCATTCAGTACAACTGCTACGAGCATGTGCATTACACTTGGTAATCCCAGTAACGAATAGTGTTTGGTAATCCCAGCAGTGTTGCATTGGTTCAGGGTGTGAAACGGCAAGTGGGAATGGATACTGATGCTAGGATAGTTAAGGCTTAGTTAGTTAAAGTTAGTTACTTAGTCTCTTCACCCTTTCCTCTCTTAGCATAGGCGATAAAAACATAAAAGATATAAAAATCACATACCTCAAGCTTACTTAACCATACAACCATCACAAATACAAGTAAGCTTGGGAAGACAACAATTGATTAACCTTAGGTGTTCCATGAAGCTTGTAGGCACTTAGTCTGCAGAATTTGACCAGATCGTGCGTGTAACGCTCGTATTTGTATGGTTGAGTGTAGGGATACCTCGCCACTCATCAACAAGTATCAAATACATGAAAACAACTCCAAGGCTAGAAATAAGAGACTCTCAAAACCCTTGATGAAACAATGGGCAAATATTATTCATTATTACACAGATGCCCAAGCCACAGATTTTCATCAAAGAAATAGATTAGGCACATCATAGATGGATTAAGAAGTAAAACCAAAGAGACTCTTGGGATTTACACCCAGGGAAGATTATCAGAACTGATTGTCCATCATATTCAAGGACTAATCGATTAAGTGGAAAAAGAAGAAGGTGAACTCAAAAAAGGGAATTAGCTGAAGAGTACAATAGGGATCCATCAATAAGAAAGAGAGATTCATGAGTGTGTGATATCTAAGAAAAATAAACCTTGGACCAAGCAATTCAGAAAGAGATGCTACCAATCCAAAAATCTGTTGCCAATGTAGCAACATAGGTAGCAAAAATGTGGGACTCAATCGATGAAAGGTGTACCAAATTGTTAAAGATTATGGAGGAAAGAGCAAAGAAAGCCTTCACAAAAGGTAAAAATAAAAGAAAGAAGAGAGAACTTGGATGCAAAGGCAAAGTTTCTTTAGTAGCTAAGGTCTCAGATACTAGCTATACAAATGAAAAAGTTTGTACTGTGTGTTAGTACGAACATCCTAAGGGATGTTGTTCGATTATGATACATTTGTAAGAAACAAGGGCATATGCACTTAACCCCAAATTTGTTCAAAAATGGATGCCCAAATGGTTACTTTATCCTCAAGGTAACTACTAATAGAACCTTCAACCAACATACTATCATAGTGGAGCTTTACCATAACCACAAGAGCACTATTATCAACAGTGGCAATAACCCCAATCATGGGCTATGCCACCACCTCACAAGTAAAATCCATATCAATAGCCAGTTTCATATGGATATTTTGTCCAACATCTAGTAGTGCTTGATCATGTTGTTGCTCATGCCCCATAGTACTATTCAATGAAATACCATAGATCAATGCTCCCAAGGACTGATTCCAACTCATATGTACATCCATCAATAGTTGGACCTTCTACTCAATACTTAATCCTATGCCACTAGTTCCACCTCATATCATGTAGGGGGACTTGCCATCACAACCCCAACCGAAGAATGCTACAAGGGTAGTTAATATGTATGAGGGAAAGGTTACTTATGAGTCTTAACCCAAGAAATGACCATTTTTCAAAATGAGTCCAAAAAAGGCTTAGTGAATGGGGAACAAGTCTAATTCCACCCCAACCACATCAATTCCTTCTCAACATAGTAAGCTTTTGACTTCATCAGGTTCAAACATCACGAATATCATGCTCACACAAATAGTAACTCATTGGATCAGGTGGGGGCTCTTTCCTAGAAAAGAATTGATCCAGGAAATCCCTTGATTTATCTCCAAATAGTAGGACAAAAATCATGCAAAGCTTTATTAGATTTTGGATTTAGAGTAAATATGATATCTCAAGACATGTACCAGGCCTAGAACCTCCCACTAATAAAGAAAATTAACATCTATTTATAGCTTGCAAACCAGTTAATCATAGTTCCACTAGGACAGGTTGATGATGTGATTACCATCATCAGTGGTTGATCTTATCCTACTAGTTTTCTAGTCACTCACATGGGAAAAAACAAGGGAGAATTCCCAATTATTATGAGAGGAGCTTGGCTTAGCATTGTGGATGTTAAGCTTGGAATTCACGATTTGTCCTTGAAAATTTCCAAGGAAGATGAAGCTAGAATCATACATAGATGAAGGGTTTCATGTATCGCATATAGTGATCAAGGGTGCAATTGCATGCTAAGAATTTGGGCTATTAAAGAAAAAGAGACTAAAGCATGCAATCAATGCGTAGAAATAAGATTGCGCAAAATTGCTTGTATGTAGTAGCCACCCAACAAGAGGGCATCCAATGGTTGATTACGAGTGAAGAAATCCAATTCAACAAGTACATAGAAGTAGACGAATAGATCATCAGTACCTACGTTACAGAAATAGATAAGCTTGAATAACTAAGAAAAAGACACTCTTAGTAAATGGTCAAGATGAAGTTATTAATCATGAAATTACTAGAATACTCACTAAGATGGCTAGTAGGTTTAGATGAGATTGGGGTACAAAATTAAACAATGCTCTATGGGCCTATAAGACATCCTAGAAACTACCTATAGGATACACTCCATACGAGTTAGTCTATGGAAAGTTTCCAACACTTCCAATATAGGCAAAGCTCCACACTTTAGCTATTGCCAGTGAACTTGACTTTGATTTGAGTTTATCCCAAAAGGAATTCTTAATGAATCTAAATCTATTAGATGAGAATCAGCTAGTAGCACTCATGGGTAGTGAATTCCACTAGCATTACTCCAAACTTAGGCATGATTCGTAGATAATAAATGTAATTATACAACCATGTGACAAGGTCCTCTCTTACAATCCTATTCATTTATCCCAAAAGGATAAATTTCAAATACTTTGGGAGTGACCCTACATTGTACATGTCACTTATCCATCTGGTGCCTTCCATATTCATCACCCATCTAGCCCACATAAGCTTATCCTCATTAATATCCAACAAGTCAAACCATACTATGAGTATTCAAAGGAGTTTATCTAGTTTACCAACTAGTCTTCCACTTGTTCTATCTTCCATTTACTTGATTTTCATAATATTTTTGGTGGTGTCCATTTAAAATTGTAGGTACCTTATTGATTTTTCTAATTTTTGTTTTACAATTCTTTTCATTCTTCACATTCTTTGATACTTTCTTATTCTTTTATACTTTTCCATTTCTTCAATTTTTCATCTTTTTTCACATTTTTTAATTCTTTAAACATTTTTCATTCTTTACGTTTTTTCATAGTTTTTACTATCTTTTTCATTTTTTTATACTTTGTTTCTAAACCCTTTTTAAATAATTTTTGATTGTTAACAAGACAAATTGAATAAAGGCAGGATGTAACCAATAAGGTGAAGATTTCTCTATGTTATCAAGTCATAAGAGACTGATTATTTGCACAGTGAGCCCACATCATTCATCTATCCATTCCATTAATAAGAGGTTCTTACCATGGCCATAATGATATTCTTTTCCATCATACAACTAAGAATAAACTTGTGATCATTATGCTTTGACAAAAAAGTGAAAAATCAAGTGGGAATGAAAAGGGTCTGACATCAAGGGGACTTGTGGATTCTTTTTGGATTACTATTGTGAGTTCTATCATGTTACTAAGGTTGTATTATATCCTTATAGGTCTAACAAAAAATGGGAGTAAGAGTTAAATAAGTGCTACCTTCAAAGGTTGACACAATTAAAAAATAAAAGAGCACAAAAATAAATTTCTGGGGGTTCCACTGGAAAGACATGTTACCTAGGCCTAAAGGTAGGCAACTTCTCATAAATATAAAAATATAAAAAAATCCATGAATAAAACTCCTCTGTTAGACAATACACCTAGTGATAATGCTCCTTGAAACATTGATAGTCTCACAATTGTAATTCCAAGAGATGAAATGATGTGATGTCACTGGAACATTGATGAGCATCAAGGTACCCCTACACCCAACCATACGAATCACAAGCGTTCACATGCGATCCAGTCAAATTCCACAAACTTTAATTGCCAAGTACACTAGAGCTAAATAGTGCATGCGTGTTGTCTATTCATTGTCTTCCCAGTCCCACTTATGAAATGAAATTGTATGGTTAAGTGTGACTGAGGTGTAAGATTTTTATTATTTTGTGTTTTATCAATTTACTCATCTAGAACAAGAATGAAAGTAAGAGCAATTAAGTGCTAAGGAAACTATCGTCTATCCTAGCCTAACACAAGTAACCGTTCCCACTTCCCAGACACATCCTGAACTTTGTGTAAACACTACTCCGTTGTCAAACGCTAACCGTTTCTGAGCTACCAAGTGTCACATGTATGTTCTAATGGGTCATGCTTGTGTATTTTTCATTAGTTACTTAATGAATCAAAATTAATTGTCGAATGAATAACATTAATGTAAATTGAATGAAATCACAATATATAAATGCATAAGAAAGAAAGTCTCAAGTGCTGCAAGGTAAATCAAAGAGCTCATCTTTATTGCCAACACAATGGTGTGTTCAAGTACATCAATGCTTGAATAAAAATCTAATCACACTTACACCTATTGCTGCAAGCACTTGGAAAATATTCTAACTCTCAAATGGACAAACTACAAGAGTTTTTCTACTTGATTGCCAAAAACTACTCTCAATCGTGTGCCCAGGGGATGTATTTATAGACCCAGGAGTAACCCTATGATATCAAATGTACGATATCACATCTTGGGCCATAATATTGGGTACCTAATATTGCGGCCACTCTGATATCTGAGTGTATAAAAAATACAATTTATCATACCCCCACGACTAAATGAAAACTCATCCTCAAGTATAGAATAAGAGGAACAAGTCCTTTACAAAATATATTAGGGGGTGTGGACTATTCAACTAACATGCAAAGTGACATAGAGAAAACAGACAAATACAGAAGTTCCCAAGCATACAACATTATAATTGTGTACAAAATTGGGTGTTCATGACAACAGGAAAGAACACCCTTAGATCCAATGGACGTCAAAACCCTCTTGACAATAGAAGAATGAGGAATAGGCAGAAAATATCCAACAGTCTTGAACAATCTCCCGTGAGTGATATTGTTGCATCCTCCCTGGTGAAGACAATCCTGCTTCTAGTCCATGCTCCCCACTACACTCAGAACAAAATCAAGGATTAGTATATAAAGTGTAATAGATAATAGCTGAATACCTTGTCTCGTTAGTGATTTTATCTAGTTAAATTGTGATTGTGATCGATTGGTAGCTTGATAGTGTTAGTGGGAAGATTGGCGAATGGGTTAAGTAAGAGAAGCGGTCCATAAAATTAAAAAAAAATCTTAACATAAGGAATACTGGAAAGAGGGTATAAAATTTCACAATAATAAAAAGAATAAATTCACTAAAAATACTTGTAAATATGTGTACAATTGGATGGCATGGACGGGGTAAATAAAAAGAATTTTATTGTAACAGTGTTTAAGGGTAAAGAACTTAACTTAACCAAACCAAAAGATATGCAAGTGGGTCCTCCCCAAAGTAGGCACAAGCCTTTTATGCCCTTGCATAACTTCAAACTAAGGAGTCCATGGGCACCATGGATGATTAATGGTTACAGAAAGTTAAGTACAAAAATCCAAAAGTAACTAACTGAGAAACTCAACACATCAAACTAGAACATTGAATCAAAAAAATGAAATTGGTAGTGAGGTGAGGCATGAAAAGCATATATGGATGATAAAGAGAATGAAATAGAGTTCATAATTATGGTCACATGAAGTCCCTTGTGGATTTTGTGATTAAATGACTTGGTAGGATTCATCCTCAGTCCAAACCAAAACTAACCACTTTCAGTGAATTCATATCAACATTCTAAGACTAGTCCATCCCCTAAGACACAAGAATGCTCCCACAAAATAGCCACCATTCCAAATTGGAGAGAAATTAGGAAGTGAGAAAAGGGCCTTAGTTAGAGGAAACAAGACAAGTCCCATAACCAGTGCTTGTAGCCCTTTTATTTGGTCTAAGGGGTGTGCTTTGAATTTCGATGTTTTTTTTGAATGGGAACCACACCATGCAAAGACCCATGTGTTTTCGCATTTATTTTGTCCAAGGGGTGTGCTTTGAATTCTCATATTTTTTTTTGTTTTTTATTTTGACGAGGACCACACCATGCAAGGACTTATTTGACTTCCTATTGTGGAATAACATAGAACGGTGAGAAGCTCATGAGAACACCCTCGCACACAAGAAAACAGAAAAGCATGAAGAATACCACACCCCCTTAAAGCCATACCCTATCCAAACCTTTAATTCCTTCCCAATTTTGAAAACTACACAAGTCACCAATTTATTAAGGTTGCATTAATGGAAAAGGAACTGCACATTTCTAGAATAAGGAAAACCATAGAGTATGTGGATGGGTGGATGATGTGGAATCACTACCTGTTATATGAAAATAAACCATGTCCCAGTCATCAGTAATGACATTCAAAGTCAAAAACTAGACATCAACAATCAAATTACAGATGAAACATACAACCATCGAGTAGCACATTACCATTGTACCTGACACCTTATTAACAAAAAGAGTAGAGAAACACATCAAACATAAGCAAACATAAAAGAAAGTAAAAGAGTAGGCAATAAATATTGAATATATTAATGATGGTGTAAAGCAAAAACTTAGAAAAGATCAATAACTTGAAAAACAAAAAGATGTAAAACAAAGATATAAAACAAAGAATATGAAAACAAAAAGTTGTAAAATAAAAAATGTGTAAAACAAAAAAGTCAAAAGACTGAGGGGCCACATAAAGTGTTTGTATGGGTGGCCATCTCCCCCATGACTAAATTGGAAGGAGGAGATCCAAAATATTGAGTGTGGTTGTCCATCTATTGAGGTGTCTATTGAGTTGGTTAGCTTGGGTTCATGGAAAGGTTTCACTTGTTGGATGTTGACTAATTTTTTCTTGTTTGGGCTATCAGGTTTATAGATAATCATGATCCCAGATGGAAAAGTCTCATCAATAATGTAAGGTCCTTTCCAAAATGTTTCAAATTTGGTTTGTTGGGCTACATGTGCAAGATTCCAATAGAGAACCTTGTCTCCTGGTTGAAACTTGACTTTTCTTATTTTGAGGTCATGACATTTCTTGTTGAATGCCATATGCATTTCGTTGGATGATAGGGTCATTAACTGATTTTCATGTAGCAAGTTGAGGTTCATTAATCGTTCTTTCTATACTAGATTAAGATTCAAGTCAAGGTCACAAGCTGTAGAGAGTGTACAGAGCTCAGATTGGATGGGTAGTGTTGGTAGTTTTCTGTACACAAGCTCGTAGGGAGAATAACCTATGGGAAGCTTCCATGTGGAGCGATAGGTCTAAAGAGCATATTTTAATTTGATTCTCTAGTCCCTTTGGTATTTGCTAATGGTGCACATTAGAATTTTTGTAATCTCCCTATTAGTGAGCTTAGCTTGATCATTGGTTTGGGGATGATATGGTGTTGTGAGTTTGTGCTCAACCCCTAAGCGCTGCATAAGTTTTTGGAAAGTGGCACATGTAAAATGAGTTCCATTATTAGAAATCAACGCATGAGGCACACCAAACTTGTTTATGATATTTTGATGTACAAACTGAGTAGTAGTAGTGGATGTACAATCGATGACAACTGCTGCTTCTACCCACTTAGTGCAATAGTCAACTGCGACTATTATATATGCCTTTCCATTTGATAAAGGTGCAATGGGACCCATAAAGTCAATGCCCCAAATATTGAATGGGTCAAGAGGCTGAATCCATTGTTGTAGCCCCTCCATTCGAGCTATCATTCCACCATCCCTTTGACAATGATGACAAACATGGATGAATTGATGTGCATCCCTAAAGATTTTTGGCCAATAATATCCTACCATGAGGATTTTTATGGTCATGCATCTCCTAGCATAATGGCCTTCACAAGGGCCTTCATGAGCATCCTGGAGAAACTGCAGTTCATCTATATTAGGGACACACTAGCGTACCAGGCGATCGAGACAAACTTTGTAAAGGTCCCCATTAATTTCCATGCAGTGCATGACCTAGTGAAGAAACTATTGTTTCTTTCTAGTGTCCAGCCTTTATGGCAATTCTTGCTTAAGCAGATAAGTGAGTATGGTGTCATACCATTTTGGTTCATCAAAAATTTGTGCATTAATAGCCCCTGCAAAGAGAGATTTGTTAGGGAACTGAATAGGTAAGGGGCTCTCTTTCTTCTTATCATCCCATCTTAGTTGCTATAAGTGATTAGCAACCACATTCTCCACATCTTTTCGATCTACCATCATGAGATCGAACTCTTGCAAAATCACAATCCACCATATCACATAAGGGCTCACCATTGGTTTATTCATTAGAAATTGGATGGCACTATGATTTGTGTGCACAAACACTTTATAGCCAAGCACATAGTGCCTGAACTTCTCTAAGGTGAACATCACTACCATCAACTCCTTTTCTATGGTGGTGTAGTTCAACTATGAACCTACAATGCTTTGGCTTGCGTAGTGAATGTAGTATGGACGTTTTTGATCATCCATCTACATAAGAACTACCCCAAAAGCATAATTTGATGCATTAGTCATCACATGAAATGGCCTAGATGAATTAGGTACTTGTAGAATGGGGGTTTCAATAAGCTTTTACTTCAATTGCTGAAATGTTATTTCACATGCAGGGGTCCAGAAGAACGATGCATCCTTCTTTGTCAATTCCACCAATGGCTTGGCAATTTTGGAAAAATTCTTAATGAAGCGCCAGTAGTAGCTAGTATGACCAAGGAATGACCGTTCTTCTTTAATTGTTTCAGGTTGATGGGCTATTCCTTGGATGACCCTTATTTTTTCAAGGTTCACCTAGATTCCTATTTTTGAGATATGCTGCCCCAAGACTATGCCTTCCTGGACCATAAGATGGTGCTTTTGCCAATTGAGCTAGAGGTTTGTTTTGACACATTTCTTCAAAACTTGCTCAAGACAGTCCAGGGCTTGCTCGAACATAGCTTCATAGGTAGAAAAGTCGTCCATGAAGACTTCTACCCCACTACTGATTTGTCATTGGAAAATGATAAGGACCAATTGTTGAAATGTAGTTTGGGCATTACATAGACCAAATGACATCTGATGGAAAGAAAAAGTCCCCCAAGAACTTATGAAAGTCATCTTCACCTGGTCTTCTGCTACAATCTGGATTTGGTTATAAGCACTATAACCATCTAGAAAGCTATAATAGTTGTGCCTAGAAATGGTATCCAGCACTTGGTTGACAAAAGATAATGGAAAATGATCTTTAAAATTTGCCATGTTGAGGAGCCAAAAGTCGATGCACATCCACCATTTGCCTTCTTTCTTAGGTGCGATCATGAGTGGACTAACCTACTCACTATCTACAACAGGGTAGATGAATCTTGCCTTGAGAGGAGTTGTTCAATATCCTCTTTGATAGTCTGCTTTAACTTGGGATTTAAATGTTGTTGCCGCTGTCATTTTGGCTTAATAGTGGGGTTAGTGTATATTCAATGCTAGCATATTCTTGGATCTATACTAGTAAGCTCGAAATATGACCAAGCAAACACTGCTAACCATTTTTCCACAACATTCATCAACATCTTATTTTCTTCTACAGCAAGCTTAGCATTAATAATGACCAGCCTTCCATTTTTTAAGAACACATACTCCATTCTAGCTGGTAGTGTCTTCAATTCAAGGGGCTCTTATTTAAAATTGTCAAGGATCTCTAACTCTTCCCAATTGACATCATCACTTGCTCCTTTGGAGAGCTGGTGAAGAACTTGCTTAAGTTCATCCATAATTGCAACATATTCATACATTAGGACCTTAGTAGGTTCCATGCACAATGTACTACTGCTAAAATTAGCTATTAGCCACTAGGTACCTTCTTGTTTTGTAGCTACTGTGTACATGCATCTTTGGATTTCAACTTCTAGTGCACACTACTTGCATGCAAAGATAGATGTTTGCTTCACTAATGATAACTTCTACACATAATGACACCCTAAATTGCTATACACGATACATGGAACCCTCTTCTTCTTGATCTTTCCAAATTCATTTTCCTTAGATATCTCAAAGAAAAGATCTTTAATGTCCATTTTTAGATCAACGATGCTTAACCATGCCCTTCCCATAATAATTGGGAAGTCCCCCTTGCAGTTCTCAACCTTGATTACTAGGAAGTCAATAGGATATGATCATCCACAAATGGTGGTTACAATGTCCTCTACCAGTTCCAGTGGCATAGTGATGGACTGGTCTGCTAGTTCTAGCCAGATGTTGCTCTTCTTCAAGGAAGGAAGGTTCCACATCGTGTACATCTCATGTGAGATTAGATTAACACTAGAACCAGAGTCAAAAAGAGCTTTATAAGGATCATTCCTAGTAATTTTCAAATATAGTAGGGGACTCCCAAGATGAAGGTTGCTGAACATAGTAGCCATAGGGATCTAGTTTCTGGTAAGGCTACTGCTATCTTGGAGGTGGCAACACCCACGATTGTGGCTACTGCCACTACTGGTATAATTCGTAGAGTTGTGATGGAGTTCCACTTGGATAGTACTACTGTAGTTGGTGGAACTGTCAAGAATTTCCTTGTGGATAAGACAATCTTTTAGGTGTTTGCCTTTGTTCAAGTCGTGGATGTAAGGTGTACACCCCAGATTCCTGAAAGTGTGACACAATTGGGCAACATCCCTTAGGATGTTTATACCGGTAGATGTCACATCCACCATCATCATCTAAGTCACTATCTGCAACTAGTCTACTACAGCTATTTTAACCTTACCCTTAGATATGCCACATTTAGCTTCCTTACATCTCTGGCACTCATGCTCACCACTTTGCTCCTTGGACTCTTCAGCAATCTTTAAGATAGCTTAAAACTTGTTGTCCATAGAGTCCCATAATTGGTCAACCTTAGTCGTGATTTTACATTGCAATTTCTAGAGTGGCAAGGTTTTCTAATTAGCCATCTCATCTCTAGTTTACTCATCCTCACTGTTACAAAATCAAACCCCATTTTTGTAGATAGAAGGATCCTTATTGAATTCCTCTACACTTTCTCACTTTCTCAATTCTTCCTCCTCCTTGGCTACTTGCTCAATTAATTTTTGGATCTAATGGATGCTTAACTCTATCAATCTCCCTTGGGCATAGATGCCAAGGGTTTTCCTTGTTTCATACTGCAACCCATCTATGATATGGCGAAGTTAATCAAGCTGAGAGTATCCATGGCTAGGAAACCTATGCAGCAGAGAATAGTATTAACCAATAGCAGCATCCAAGGGCTCATGGTTTCTTTTTTTCCACCCTTGGATTTGTTTCCTCAGATTGGATACTCGAGAGTATGTTTGATATTTGTCATTGAAAAATTCCAACATCGTACACCACCACCTGATTGATTCTGGCTCCAAGGATTGGTACCACTTTTCTACTTACTTTATGAGTATCCCTAGAAATAATCTCAGTTTTTGCTAGTCATTTTCAATATTCTGTAAGGCACATGCATCTTAGAAGGCCTAGAGATGATTTTGTAGATCAGCGTCATATCTTTCCTCAAACCGAGGAATTTTGTTCATGTCCAACCTCATTATTTTGCTATCCTTTACGTGCCTTGTTGGAATCCTCACAACCTCTGCAATATTCAACATGCCCCAAGTGGCAAGTAGAGGTTCATCAAGGCCATGGTGATGATGCCTATAATGTTCTCTACTAGCCCTTCTTTCTTGATAATGGGTCTCTCTGGATTGCCCACACCTTTGGTTGTGACTATCCTAATGGTCCCTTCTGTTGTTTTCATCTTGTCGATCACCTCCATCATGGCTATTCCTTCTAGGGCCATGATCTGAACTAGATGAAGAAGAAGAAGACGATGATGAAAGGGAAGAAGAAGGAGAACTTGCTCCACGCTGATGCCTATCACCCTTCCTTTAATGCTCATAACCACAATTGCGATTGTGACCTTATTTTTCCCCCTTATCATGACTTGCCTCTCCAGATCCATTTTTGTCATTGGATCTGTTCTGACCAAAACCTAGATTATGAATTGTGGATTACACGTTCTAGTTGGGGCCCCTTGAACAAAGTTAAAGAGAGGAGAATCACTTAAGAAGTGGTCACCTCCATCCAATGGGCCGAGTGGAGGTGGAAAATTTTTTGACCCCTTACTCTTCACAAGCTCGTCTTGATGCTCTAGTTAACAATCCCTTAACCTTTGTGCCTTAGTGGAATGATAATCTCTTAAATCAGGATCTTGCATCTCAAACTCTTCGTGAAGATGTTGAAGCCTGTGTCATGCAAGCATTAGCTAAAGCATTGTTGAAATATATTGATTAGGTGGCAACACAATGTTTCCTTCCATGTTGTACCACTGCAGCAGTTCATCTTGATGCAAGATGAAGGTGAAGTCGGGTACATACTCATTGGGATGAGCATATACCACCCAGTATTGCTGAGGCACCTAGTCTACCTTGGGCAGAGATGGATTCTTGTGAGAAGAAGACATTTTTTGTTAATTAACTTATAAGTAATGTGCAATCAAGGTTTAATTTAATTATAATAATAATTTTTTATTTTAGAAGATTTGATTCTTAGGGTTCAAACAATGAGGTTACTAAGTTTCACTCGATTTAGATAGTGCACGTAGAACTAAAGTCCCTGGAAACGACGCCAATGATGAGTGAAGAGGTACCCCTACATCCAACCATATGAATCATAGGCATTCACATGCGATCTGGTCAAATTATGCAAACTTTAATTGCCAAGTACGCTAGAGCTAAATAGTGCATGTGTGTTGTATGTTCATTGTCTTTCTAGTCCTACTTGTGAAATGCAATTGTATGGTTAAGTGTGACTGAGGTGTAAGATTTTTATTATTTTGTGTTTTAACAATTTTCTCATCTAGAACAAGAATGAAAGTAAGAGTAATTAAGTGCTAAGGAAACTATCATCTATCCTAGCCTAACACAAGTAACCATTCCCACTTCCCGAACACATCCTGAACTTTTTGTAAACACTGTTGGGTTGTCAAACGCTAATAGTTTTTGAGCTACCAAGTGTCACACATATGTTCGAAGGGGTCGTGCTTGTGTATTTTTAATCAGTTTCTTAATGAATCAAAATTAATTTTTAAATGAATAACATTAATGTAAATTAATTGAAATCACAATATATAAATGCATAAGAAAGAAAGTCTCAAGTGTTGCAAGGTGAATCAAAGAGCTCGTCTTTATTGCCAACACAATGATGTGTTCAGGTACATCAATGCTTGAATAAAAATCTGATCACACTTACACCTACTGTTGTGGGCACTTAGAAAATATTCTAACTCTCAAATGGACAAATTACAAGAGCTTTGCTACTTGACTACCAAAAACTGCTCTTACTCGTGTGTCTGAGGGTTGTATTTATAGACTCGGGAGTAACCCTGTGATATCGAATGTATGATATCATGACCACTCCAATATTGGAGTGTATAAAAAACATGATTTATCAAACATGGTCTAGACTTGGTTTGAATCTTGGATAGGAAGGCTAATGATTATCTTTAATCACTAATAAAACACAAGAATTCATTACGCCTATGGCAAGACACCTCACATCTTGATTTCTACAATCCCTTCTAAGTCCATCTGATCTCATTATTTGAATAGTCATAACTTATTATTTTGTGTAACATAGTGTTATTTTACCAAATTGGTGGTACTAACATGTATGCATTATATTCAACTTTTTAAATGCCTAAGGACACTTCTAGGCATCGTTATACAAGGGCATTAAGGGTTGGAGCCTACTTTGGGGAGGACCCACTTGTATAACTATTGTTTCTTATACCTACCAAGCAATTCCACATCATCTTGAACCTTCTAAGCACTAATAAATGCTTCCCATATCACTTACACTTTCTATTTTAAAAATATGAATTCATTACCCTTCTTACCCAGCTTATGAACTTTCGTAGCTTAAGACTCCTTCTCTATGAACTTCCAATGATGAATTTTTGACAAAAACAAGCATTTTTTTATCATCTGAACCTTCTAAGACACCTTAAAATCTTTCTGACATCCAATAGAATTAATTTTTCCAATCAAACACTCATGAAAACTAAAATTTATAGGGCTCCTATATTGGGTTACCGATATCAGGTCCACACTAATATTGGATCCCCGATGTCAAGTCCCCAATATCGGGTTCCACAAAAAGTACAAATACATGGGGAGTTAGAAATTTTTTTTTTCATCCTTTCTCATTTGAAGCAAGGGATATTTTTCAAGTTTTCTTTTATGAAAAGAGCTCTAACATCCTAGCTTTCCCAAGGCATAACTCTCAATATTACTTTGATTTTCATGATTTTTGAACCTATTTGATCTTGGAGTACTCAACTTAGTCATGGGGGGGTGGATGCTGCTGAGAAAATTTGAGCCAAATTTTAAAAAAAATCTAACACTAAAAGGTACTTTAAGTATGAAGATATTATTGGAATTTTTAAAGGATAATTAGACATATTAATGCCAAAACACTTAATTAATGATCTTAGTGACCAATAACCATCATAAAAGAACAAAATGAGAAATTTTAAAAGCTTATCAAGAGATTAACACCTATGGGGTATCTTTTTGAAAATTTTTCTAACTTTGTAATCTTAGTAACTAAGAATTTAACAAAACTAAGGGTATGAGTAAGGTATGAAACTATCAAGAATACATGGAAAAAATTTAGCAATTATAATTTCTTAATGATTGCAAATGGTCCCAAGAAGAGGAGCAGAAGGGGGACCTTCACAAGGAGCAAACAAATGAACAAGAGGCCAAGGTAGAGGCCGAAATAGAGGGCAAGCACCTAAACACAAGGAGTAGGAAGCCCAATCCTTTAGCATTCATCAAGAAACTCCTACCATAGTATAATCAGCCTAAGGAGAGGCAAAATTACCACAAGTCAAAGGATAATGCCTCATGTTGTCACAAGATTTCCTCTAAATAATTCAAGAAAGATCCTTCTTGACCATAGTGATCACAAAAATGAACTTTGGCCCATTTATGGAATTTGTTCCTAAAGCCATACAAACACAACTCCAAGCATCACCACTATGGCCCATTCTGTCACAAAATGGTGAATGGTACCTTGGAGAAACTTATCAGTTTTGGCACAATAAGGAAGAGGGCACTACTATCAACATTAAAGGAATCTCAATGTCATTCTCAATCAAGGCAATTGTAGAAGTTCTGAATATACCAAATGAAGGGATAAGACTAGCATATTGATCCACTCAATAAAATCTAGAAATAAGAAAATTATGGTTAAAAATGGCTTATGGGAAAGAAGATAAAGGCTATAATGAACTAACTCTAGAGGAGAGAATATACTTTAAAATTGGCACTTATCATTTGTTCCCAACAAAAGGACTCAATTGACTATCAACTTATGCAACTAGAGGAAGTACAATTTTGATGGGCAAATACAATGTCAACCTTGTACAAGTATACTTTATAGAAATGCAAAGGTGATTTGAAGAGAAAAAGGCATAGAAGCCAATACTTCTATTTCTTTTCCTTATTAGGAAGCTATGCAAGTGAGCTAGAATCCTTGGATACACCAATGAAATTCCTAGGAGAGTCCAAAATGCTTCATACACTAAGTTGCTTAAGCCAGCACCACTAAGGAAAGACCATGGTAAAGAGTATGAGTAAGAATAAGAATAAGAGCAACAATAACAAAAACATCAAGTAGGGCCCAGCAGCCAACAGCAACAAGAACAACAAGTTCCACCACCATTGCCATTGCAAGATTATAAATTGTTGATGAGCCACCTATAGTAGGTTGCAGAAACAATCAACTTAAAAATAAGGGAGGAAGCCAATCTTTATAGAGTTATCAACAATGCCATCAGATCCAAAGTTTTAGCTGACCTAGTAAGTGGGCAGATTTCATTGTAATCAAGAGGAGAGGTATGATTACAACAGCTCTTTAGAAACATTGCATCATTCCAAGTGGTGTTAAAGGCTAGAGAAAGAGCCACAGTTATGGTAATGCAACACCAGGATGCATCGGGAGTAGTAAAGGTGATCATTGATCACATCAAAGAATCCTTCAATGTATGTGTTGTATCATCGATGGATCTAACTAGAGCCAAAGATGCTCAGATGTTAGCTGGAACCTCAATGACTCTTGCTAACCTTGAAGATGTACTTGATTGACTACTACAGACATGGCAAGTAATGACAACAATCTTTAACATCCTAGGTGATATCACCGTAGTGTAGTCAGAGTTGATTATCACCAAGGTGAAACTGGTCATGGAAAAGACCAAGGTGGAGCATGCAGAAGTAGAAGCTCTAAAACTTCAAGAAGAGCTTGTAGCCCTAAGAGCTAAAAGAAGAGATCCCACATAATTCATTGCACTTGCCCAAATTGAACAATTCAAAAATGAGTATATTGGTAGCTTAATTGAGTAGAATAAATAGTTTGCAACAAAGAAGGAGAAATTGGTATGGAATGCCTCTATAGCTGAAGCATAGACATATGCACATGTAAAAGCACTTATCGTAGTACAAGAAGAAAACAAGCAACTTACTACTCATAACCTGAGGTTGACCATGATGGAGAAGTAGAAAAACATCTTAGAAGAGAGCATCCACTAGTTAAGAGAATAGTTGGTAAGGGTCAACCAAGATATGAGCCACCTTGCAAGAGAAAACAGAACCCTCTCTATGGAGGAGGTACGTGCCATTAGACAAAAATTGTCCATTGAAACCAACGCATGGAAAAATGAGACAAAGAAACATGAGAGGCTCAAGAAACACTTTTGAGACAAAGTGGACATGTATAAACAAATTAACAAGAAATAAATCTAGATGACAAATGCCAGAATTAGTTACATATCAACGCAAAATCCTAATTGAAAACCCATCCTAGATAGCTATGCACTTATCCACTAGGCAGAAGTGAAAAATAAAGACCTGCAAATTGAGAACTTGAAAGAGTACATGGTGTTAGCTAATATTTATTATGCTAACTTGGCCATGTTAACAGCAAGAAAAACCCAAAATGAACTAGAATGGCAAGTAGAAGCCATCTATGCCTTATATGAGAAAGAGTTTGCAAATCATAAAGATGCCTTGCAGAAACTCAAAGTAGCATGTAGTAGCAAATTGAGTTTTTTTCATGAGTCACGATATCAAGTATCTAATATCGAAGCCACTATATCAAATATCTAATATCGGGGCACAAGCTACAATGTCACGTATTCAATATCACAAGCATGTATTGGCTTATAAATACAACACTTAGGTGCACCATCCACATATAGTTTCATTAGGCACTTAGTGAAATTACATCAATTTGTTTTCTCCATTTTAGCACTTAGCACTTAGGAGTGTATGCTCATAGTGTGATGTTTTGTAATTGAATGGAGTCTTTCTTCAAGTGAGATGTACTTGGACACATTTCATGCATGGGAATAAAGATCAAGCTTACTCTACATCATTGCAGCATCACTAGTCTTTATTGTTTATGCTAAGAATAATTTTCCTATTTTCACTTACCTTAATGATTACTATTTTCATTAGTTACTAATTTACTTTCATGCATTTTACTATTCTTGTTGTTAAGAGAAATGAGTATGACTGATCTTGACCACTTAAGTGTAGCTGCATGGTAACCTAGTAGTACTATCACTTGGTATGCGCAGTAGTGTGGTACTTGGTAATCTCAATAGTAGCTACAGGAAGTCCAAGGTGTGAATGAAAGGTCATGACTAGCTACTCATCACATAGGCTAGATTAGATTTGTTTATTGTCACTTAGATCTAGAAATTACTATATTTACTTCATGTTAGCTAGGAGTACCATGGACAATACAACATCATCTATCATATACCTCATCATGAGTTAAACCATATGCATCGAATTTACTAGCTCACGTGAGAAGACAACAATTGTGAACCCTAATCAATTAGTCACATAATCACATTGTTTTGTCTATGAAATTCAATCAGGATCATGAGTGAACACTCATATCTTGTATGATTGGGTGTTGGATAATCCACTGCTCATCACCAAAGAAAGGAGAAAAATGAAGAGTCTGCATAGACTTTCAGTTATTAAACATGACAACATACAAGGATCATTCTCCATTACCATTTGTGGACAAAGTGTTGAACACTATAGCAAGGCATTATTACTACAGCTTTCTAGATGATTATAGTGGCTATAACCAAATCTAGATAGTGCTAGAGGACAAGGCCAAGATTACATTTACAAGTCCCTAGAGGACTTTTGCATATAGGAATATGTCCTTTGGCCTATGTAATTCCCCTACTACATTCCAACAATTGGTCCTCAACATCTTCTCTTCCTATTTAGAAATTAGACCTTCTCTTCCTATTTAGAAATTGGATCTTAACTCACACTTAAATCTATTGGCACCTTTACAATTGTGTGGATGGTGGACTCTCTCTTCCTATCTAGGAAACTAATTACTGGCTTCTTCACATCTCTAGTAAAGGATGCTCCTACGAAATCTTCAACCATTAGGTACAACAATCATGTATTATTCATAGACTATTTCACATTTATGTGTTTGATGTTTTTTGCACTAATAAGCACCATACCTTATAGATTTTGTGTGTTTACAATTTCATATATTTTCTTAGTGGTTGTGATTTTTGATATCCTATTGCTGCAACTTGTAAGTTCAAGTTTAACCACAACTGCTTTATCATGCAACTTTGGTAGACAATTTCTGTATTTGAAATTGCTTCCCTTGTCTTTCTTCAATTTTTTTACATACATTTTTTCCATCTTTCCTTCTTCATATGGTATGCTACTTTAAGATGAAAATGGCTAAATCAATGGGTTATATCCATTGCAAATAAAAATGATCATTTATGAATTATTGTGTGATTTGCGTCTCTATATATTTTAACACTCTCTTTCATGTATTAATTCTTCATTCACATTATCTTCTACTGAATTTCTATCTTCTACTAAACTTGTAAATGGCTAAATCAAAGATATAGATGATGAAGAAAACTTCAAACCTCATATCAGCCAATCTATTTTGTTAAAAATCAACATCACTTGATGTTTCTTTTCTTTTCTCGCTTACAAATTCATCTTCATCAGATCTTTTAATAATTCATTGTTCTTCAAGTTTGCAACTCCTTGCTTTGTGCGCACTTCCAAGTAAGATGGTATGGTGTGCAATTCCAAGTAAATCTTCTTTGCTCGTTTCTATAGGATCACTCCTTGATGAATAGTGAGGTACCCCTATGCCCAACCATATGAATCACTATGGTGTTTACATGCAATTTGGTCGAATTCTGTGGACCTATAGTTCTCTAGTATACTAGTTCTTCTATGAAGTGAAATGGGAGTTGAGAACATTCTTTCTCTTCCCAACTACACTTGTGAAGTTCAAGAGTATGATTTATGTGTAATTGAGGTACATGATTTTTATCATTTTATGTTTTATAAGTTTATCACCTATAACAAGAATGAAAGGTAGAGGAATTCAATATCTAATTATTCTACTATCTAACTAGCCTAACACAAGTAACTATCCCACTTTCCTAGACACATTCTGAACACATATAGTGCTTCTTGGCTACCAAACGTTAAGCATTGATTGGTAACCAAGTACTATATGTATGCTTGAAGTGGTCGTGCTTGTGTTCATTAACAATTGAAAATTAATTACTTAATTAAAATGTAGTAAAGTAAATTGCATTAAAAGAAACATTAATTTGTTCTCAGTGTTGCAAGGATTGTCACAAGAGTTCATTTTTATTCCCATCACACTGTTGCACTCAGGTACATTAATGTTCAAATAAAGAACTGTACACACTTAGACTCCTTCTACGGGCACTCAAAAAATATTCTAACTTTGGAGAAAATAAATTGTAAGAGCTTTGCTACTTTGACTAAAAACTATCAAAAACTCCTACCAAATTGGGAGCCCAAGTGCTATATTTATAGGCCAGCGTATACCCCCCGACATTGACTACTTGACATCGCATCTGGAGTCCAATGTTGAATACCTGACATCAATGCTTCGATGTCAGATACCTGACATTGGAGCAGATGAAACAATGTGATTCATCATACCACCACAATTGAATAAAAACTCATCCTCGAGTGAAGAAGAGAAGAAATAATTTCTTTACAAAATGTTGGGTAGGTATGGGATTATTGACTAACATACAAACTGACTCAAATGAAACAACAAACTCTAAGTGCCCAAGTGTACAGAGATACAATCTTTACAAAATTGGGTGTCCATGATAAGAGAAGGGAACACCCTCTATAACATTGACATCCAACACTTCTTAGCAACAAAAGAATGAGAGAGAAGATCCAATGATCATGAATGGTCATCATTGTGTGGTACTACCACATCATCTTGGATGAAGATAGTCCCGCTTCCAGTCCATGCTTCCCACTACAATCACAATAGAATCATGAATTAGTATGCAATGTGTAAAACATAGCAGTTAAATGCCTTGTCTCGTCAATGGTTACACTCGGCTAGGGTGTGATTGTGGTAGATTGATTCCTTGAGTAGTGTTAGTGGGAAGGCTGATAAATAGGGTAAAATAGATAACCAATCCATTGAATTCAAAAGAGTTTAACACAAGCAAATATTTTAAGAGGGTGTAAGAATTCACAACAATAAAAAGGAAAGTTCACTAAAAAATGTTGTGAAGATGTGCACAATTGGATGTCATTGAGTGGGTAAACAAAAAGAATTTGATTATAAGAGTGTCTAAGGGTAAAGAACTTAACTAATCCAACCAAAATATATGCAAGTGGGTCCTCCCCAAAGCAAGCATAGGCCTTTTATGCCCTTGCATAACTTTAAACCAAAAAGTCCAAGGGCTCTATAGATGATTAATAGTTACAGAAGGTTAAGTACAAAAACACTGAAGAAACTAACTAGGAATTTTGACACATCAAACCAAGACATCAAATAAGAACATGAAACTAACTAGGAATTTGATTATAAGAGTGTCTAAGGTTAAGAGTGGGATGGAGTTCCTAATTAAGGTCACATGAAGTCCCTTGTGGATTTTGTTGTTAAATGACTTGATAGGATCCATCCTTAGTCCAAAACAAAACCAACCATGTTCAATGACTTCACATCATCATTCTAAGACAAGTTCATCCCTTGAGACACAAAAGTGCTCCCACAGAACAACCACCATTCCTTATTAGAGAAGAAAAGAGAAGTAGAAATTGAGGAAGGGCCTTAGTTAGAGGGGACTGGTCCCATAACTAGTGCTTGTAGCCCATTTACTTTGTCTAAGGATGTGCTTTAAATTCCCATCATTTTTTTGAAATAAGAACCACACCATGCAAAGACGTGGGAACGACATTATTTTGTCTAAGGGGTGTGCTTTGAATTCTCATCATTTTTAAAAAATGGGAACCACATTATGCAAAGATGTATGCATTTATTTTTTCTAAGAGATGTGCTTTGAATTCCCATCATTTTTTTTCCTGATGAGAACCACAACATGCAAAGATTTATTCAACTTCCTTTTATTGGTCAACACGAAACGATAAGAAATCCATGAAAACATACATGCACCCAGGCAAACAGAAAAGCACAAAGAATACCAAATACCCTTGAAGCCACACCATGTTCAAACCTTTGAATCCTTTCCAATTCCAAAAACTACTAAAGTCATAGATTTGTTAAATTTTTATTAATGAAAACAAGACTACACATTTCCAGAAGAAGGAAAACCATAGAGTTTGTGCATGGGTGAATGTTGTGGACTCATTACCTATTGCATGAAAAAGAAACCATGTCCTAATCATTCGTAACGAAATTCAAAGCTAGAATCTAAACACCAAAAATCTAATAACAAGAATAGTACATACCACCATCAATTAACGCATTACCATTGTATCTAGCACTTATTAACAAAAAGTTAGAAAATCACACCAAAATAAAATAAAATATAAAAGAAGGTGTAAAACATTCAAGAAATAGAAAATGTACTAACGATGGTGTAAAACAAAAATTAGAAAAGATTAACAACATGAAGACAAGAAGATGTAAAATAAAGAATGTGTAAAACTAAAATTTGTAAAATAAAAAAAATTGAAAAACTGGGAAGCTGCTTATATGGTTAGCATGGGTGGCCATCTCCCCCACGACTAAGTTAAAAGAAGGAGATTTGAAATATGGAGCATGGTTGTCCATTTGATGAGGCATGTGTTGTATTTATTGGCTTATGCTTGTGGAAAGGTTTGATTTGTTAGATGTTGTCCAACTATTTCTTGTTTGGGCTCTCAGGTTTGTAGATCATCATGACCCCAGAAGGAAAAGTTTCATAAATGATGTAAGGTCCTTCCCACAATGTTTAGAACTTAGTTCATTGAGGTACATGTGTGGGGTTCCAGTACAAAACCTTATCTCCTAGTTGAAATTTGAATTTTCTAATTTTAAGGTCATGACACTTTTGTTGTAGGCCTTGTGCACCTCATTAGATGATAGGACTACTAATCAGTTTTTGTCTAGCAGGTTGAGATTGATTAGTCTTTCTTTTCATGATAGACTGAAGTTGAAGTCGAGATCATAGGCTATTGAAAGTGTATGAAGCTCAGATTGAATAGGAAATTTTGGTAATTTTTTGTACACAAGCTCATAGGGAGAATAGCCTATAGGAAGTTTCCATGTTGAGCAGTAGGCCCAAAGGGCATCGTTGAGTTTTGTGCTCCAGTCTTTCCTATATTTGCTAACAGTTCTTGTTAAAATCCTTGTGATTTCCCTATTGGTAACCTCAACTTGACCATTAGCTTGTGGGTGGTAGGGTGTTGTAAGTTTATATTCAACCCTCAAGCATTGATGAGTTTTTGAAAAGTAGTGCCTATAAAGTGAGTTCCATTATCAAAAATTAATGCACGTGGCATACCAAACTTATTTACAACATTTTGTTGTACACACTGAGTAGCAATAGAAGATGTACAGTCGATGATGGCTGCTGCTTCTCCTCATTTTGTATAATAGTCAACAACAACTATGATGTACACCTTTCCATTTGACATCGGCATGATTGGATCAATGAAATCAATGCCCCATATGTCAAAGGGTTCTAGTGGTTGAATCCATTGTTGAGGTCCTTCCATTCAGGCAGTCATTCTACCATCTCATTTGCATCATTCACAAGAGTGAACGTAATGGTGGACACTCCTAAAGATTGTTCGCTAGTAGTACCTTTCCATTAGTATTTTAATGGTCATGCATCTCCCAACATAGTGTCCTCCACAAGGACCTTCATGATCATCTTGGAGAATACACAGTTGATCAACATCAAGGACATACCAACAAACTAGACCATCGACGCACACCTTGTAGAGGTGTCCATTGATCTCCATGAAGTATTTAACCTAGTGAAGAAATTTTTGTTTCTTTCGATGGTCTAACCCTTATGGCATATCTTGAGTGAGAAGATGGGTGAGAATGCTGAAACACCACAAAATTCTGAGCTTAGTACTTCTCCAACAAGAATCGAGCTAAGTCATGATGCTCCCTAGCATGACTGAATCTTGAGGGCCTCACAGACAACTTCAAACGGAGTCAAACTCAATAAGAAATGGTTCCCTGGGATCCACAAAAGACTACAATGACATCTGGCATCAAACTTGGCAAATCTTGAGCTCAAAATACTTAGTTTTCACTAAGTATGCATCCTGTATGCTGGCCTATACATGCCTAGCATAGAGCAAATTTCGGGCCCCAAAAATGAGTCAAAACATGCCAAAACTCGGCGTCTGGACCCCCCAGGACCTTCCCCAGGGTCCCTAGTAGCTCTCAGGCACTTGAAAATCAAATTTTGGGCTCCAAATGATGGTCTTTCATTCCTCTACACCCAGCGTATAAACCCAGCGTAGAGCCTAGCGTAGAGAAACTTTTCATGCCTATACACTGGGTACATTTTTCCTCTACGCTGGCATGCTCTACGTTGGCATCCTCTACGCTGGCATCCCCTACGCTGGCATCCTGTACGCTAGCATCCTCTACGCTGGCATCCTCTATGCTGGCATGCTCTACGCTGGCATCCTGTATGCTGGCATCCTGTACGCTGGCATCCTATACGCTGGCATGCATGTACGCTGGCATGTTGTACGCTATACAGTTGTAACATATCCTACACTTGGTCAACGCACCACCTGTCTCCCGATCCAAATTTTTCTCACCTTACAGCCAATCATCCCCTCTCAAAACCCGAATCCCACGTCTCAACCTAGATAAAACCCTAATTTTTCACTAGATCGGAGTTGGCAATTTTGAGCAAACCAAAGAAAAAAAATAGGGACGCTAACAACCAGAGCAGAAACCTTATACATTAGACATCAACCCTATACGCTGAGCATATAGCCTCCATACATTGTGCCTACAATTTGAACCAGCCCATAGTCATCCCTACATCCATCGGGGCTATTCGTCTGCCTTGTGTGAAAGCCACAACTGCGTTAGACCGGTGCATTGTAACTCTCACTTTGCAATAATATTTCTGCATTTTCTTCCTAAAATCTATTATAGTTTTCCATTTATTGTTCCATGTTCGCTATTTACACTCTTGTACGTTTACGCTCCATTTACATTGGTTATGCCGTTTACACCTGGATTTACATTGGTTACGTATAACCCAACGTATAGCACTTCGGTGTACGTTCGGGAAAATCCTTGCCTGATCCGTGCACGGACCATCCAAGGTACTCTACCTTCATCCGTTCCAGCTTGCCCTCAAGCGAAGGTAGGATCTTCTGTGCGTGTCCCGTGATCCCCCAGTTTCTGTTTCCTTCCAGCCGGAGACCGACGATTTCGGACGGTACAGAAATTGGCGCTAGAAGGAGGGCCTGACTTATTTTCGTTTAATCAAAATGCTGATCACGTTACCTATTCAAACCCAGTGTTTACGCTACTACAGTGCTTTTACACTGCTATAGTGTTTACGCTGCTACAGTACTTTTACGCTGCTACAGTGCTTTTACGCTGCTATAGTGCTTTTACACTGCTATAGTGCTTTTACGCTACTATAGTGCTTTTACGCTGCTATAGTGTTCACGTTGCTACAATGTTTATGCTGCTACAGTGCTGCTACAGTACCGCTACAGTGTTTTTTCAACAAAAACACACAAAAAGAGCCCATTTCAAAGCTGAATTCACTGCGATTCGCACCTACTTCAAACCGGTCTAAGTACTAACAGCCACCAACATGGATCACCTTGTCCAAGGCATACAATACACACAACATAATGATTCCGAGATGACTTCCTCTTACCCGAGATCACCATCCGCGTACGACTACGGTTCATAATTTCATACTTAGCCAAATTTTCTCCAGTTTACGCTGTACACGCTGGACACTTAGAAAAATTTTCAACGTTCACACACCGAACACTCTGCACACTTAGCCCGAAACACACTCGGCACTTGTTAGCTAGCTCATACGTTGCCCCATCACACATCACCATGGAGTCATCCCAAACCTCTAATGCATGCACCTTCATAATCCTCACACAGGAACAATACAACTTTATCTGTGTGAAGATTCAGGCCAACCTTCCTCTTGGCACCATAGCACAGGAGGCAAAACGAAACTTCGAGCACATATACATGGGAGGCCATGAATTCGTCCCCTCTATATATGACATCATCCCCCTTTCTGAACCTCAGCACAAACTCATCTCCCAGCTCCTTATGGCAAGAAGCCAAAACTCACAGCGACCCACTGAGGAGAACCAAAACCAACATGATGTAGATGACTTTGAGGCATAATCTAAACCTGAGGATTCATACCACACCCTCAGTCCCCATGCCTACGTGAACCCATCACTCCATCCTCACATGGGACAGATGACCACTCACCAAGTATTAATGAGCACACAAGCACCAGTATCCCAACAGAGATTACCCACACCCATCTCCACCCAGTACATACCACACATGAAAACGCATGGAGCAACTTTCACTACATCGGCCCCACACATCCAGGGTGTCACTTCACAGTTTGTGGCTAGGCAAGGGACCATACCCCTTGCTCAACAACCCACTCACTTCAACGTGCCACACCCCACAACCGCAACTCTGAACATTTCCCCACAGCAACAAATGACAATCCAACAACCTCCCCAACCAACTAATCTGCCTACTGCTCAAGAGTGGGAAGAAGTAAAACAGATGATGCAAGCATTAGCGGATGAGGTAAAGCAACTCAAAGCTGGCAACATTGAACAAGTTAAAGTACTGGATTTCTACCGTGATGATCCAATTAGCTCTTCAGTGCCACCGTTAGTTTTACCCAAGGGAATCACACTACCCCAGTTAACCAAGTACAATGGGAAGGGAGATCCAAACGCTCACTTAGTCACGTTTCGATCAGAAACTCTATTGCTTCAAGCTTGGCCCCATGCAATCTTGCGAGTGTTCGTTATGTCCTTAACGGGTGTAGCCTTAGACTGGTACCGAGCCTTGGCTCGTAACTCCATATCCTCTCTAGAGGATCTGTTACATCAGTTCGTTACCTGATTTAAGTACAACCTCAAGCCTGAAGCCACACTAGACAGTCTGATACAAGTGAAAAAAGCACCACTCGAGCCTGTGCAAAAGTTCATCCAACGATGGAGTGCAGCCCTTAACAAACTTCATGAGCCCATCCCTGAAAAGTAGTTGCTTACGATTCTGAAGGGAGCCGTGAATGACTTCATTAAGTCAAAACTATACTACCTAAGTGCTCAAACGTTGAGCCAAGCGTTCACACAGATCACGAACATTGAAAAATCTGCACAAACTAGCAATGACACAGCCTATGTGGCTTACAAGAACCAACACGTTGTCAAACAAAAGGCAACAATGGAAACTGTGGCCGCAAGCACAAAAACAACAAACACCAGTACCAACCCACCTGCAACAACAAGGGCCACCCCAAGGCCCAACTTTTAGCGCAAAGACCACTTTAAATATACGCTGCTACCCACGTGACCCTCTGAACTACTAGAGCAACTCCTTAGAACTGGGCAAATCCAATACAAACAAGTAGCGAAAAATGCCCGCCGAAGACACGACAGGTACTGCGAGCTAGTAATGAATCCCACCTTAGCAGCACCAAACGAGCCCCCAGTTCCATGACACTTCAAGCTAGACCAATTCTGTCATTATCACCAGATGTCCGGTCACAATACCGACACCTGCCGTGCGTTACAGGATGATCTACAAGCAATGATAGAATGGGGCCACCTGAATGTCAACACCTTGAATCAACCCAGCACAAATGATGCCTTCTATGTCATAAAATCGATTGGCATAGATAGTAAGCCTAAACCTATGCGGCAACCTTTTGTGATCCATGTGCCTCCCAGCAAGGCAACAATCCCCTCAACCTCCACGAGCAAGGGGCCTTCCATCGTCATCAAGGTGCCACCTCGAGCACCAACGACACCTTTCATGGTCAAAGTACCACCACCTCACACGTCCACTAAGACGTTAAACTGGCAAGATTCAATGCCACCTAGAGCACCGACGAAACCTTTTGTGGTCAAAGTACCACCACAGACATCCGCTAAGACGTTAAACTAGCACAATTCACCAACGACAACCGCAAAGAAACCTTTCATCATCAAAGTGCCACAACAGGCTAGTCAAACAACAACGAATCCTCCTAAACTACGATTTTTCATAAAGGTGCTACCACACGATGGCCCCTCACCTACCCAGAGCCCAACCGTAGGCAATGTCTCAACCTGTTCTCCCTCAAGAGTCAACCTTGCCAACAACACGGGTAACCAAACCAACTGGCAACAAAAGAAAATGAACGAACAATGAACAACACTTGTAGCTGAAATAAAAGCCACACCTAGTACACAACAACTGAACGCTGGGGGCCCTGCCCCTAATCCCAAACAAACTAAGCCCAAGTCCTCAATCCATATAGAGGCAACTAACACAACGACCAACAACACAAACTTTGTAGCTACACTGGCCCAGGTGAAACAAACCCTCAAACAAAAGAACACAACCATGAGTTTGTACGACCTGGTCATGACATCATCGGCTCATCGTGAAGCCTTAGCACAAACATTAGCGTCCATTCCTATTACAGAGGACATCCCTGCTAACATGGAATCCATGCGTGCAACGATTTCACAACACACACCACAAGAATTGGGTTCCAACACCTTAGCCTTCCGTGACAATGCAGTTAAAGCCCAAACGAGGGGAAGTCACAATAGCTCCATTATCGATTAGTGTACGTGTTGGGCAATGTACCATTCGCAGAGTGCATGTTGATGACAGTGCGGCAACAAACGTAGTTCTATACTCCGTCATTGACAAACTAGGCATGGCAGATGAGATCATGCCAACAGAAACCATGTGTCTAAAATCCTTCAACGGATCACGTCTCATAGTCAAGGGCACAATCAACTTAGCCTTTGTGATAGGTGAACAATTCTCCACCAGCACGGAGTTCACTGTCATAGAAGAGATGCCCAGTTTCAACATGATTCTTGGCAGACCATGGCTAGCACAACAACGAGTCGTTTCCTCACCGATACATCAAGAAATCCACCTTCCATACGAAGGTGGACAAGTCATTATACATGGTGACAACACTCCCTTTCAAGCTGACCACAACATAGACATGTCACAGGTCTTGAAAGAGGAGCCTCTTGAAGCAACACCCATAACAACAAACACAACACCTAGAGCTAAAATGCCCGAACAAGGGGTAAAAACTGAAAGCCTCCCAGAGAAAACTAGCGCGCCTCCTAGACCATGTCCAACTAAGAAACAACCATATAATCAAGACTTCCCTGTGGCCAAAGACATGTCTAACCGCCGCCCACTATTCACCTTTGCTCGTTGTGCATACGTCACCTTAGTTTGCATTGTACTAGCTTACGCGCTTGCATGTGGCCCGAAAAGGCCTTAAACTACCACCTTTTCACATTATTTTCTATTCACTTGTGCATTTCAATTCATGTTTTCTGCAGTGGGTATTTAACATTTTTTTCTCTAGTTGCTTTTGTTTACAGAATCGTACGGACGCACATGCATGCATCCACCCTGACAGTCTTGGCATCATGACTTAAAAATGATACCACAGAATGTCATGGCGTCATGATGGTAAACTGACACCATAGAGCTCTATCCAACATGACACTAATCTATCACACTCATTCACCAGAGTCCGCTAAGACTATAAACTAGCTTTCCTCTTCATCGTCCACCACGACTATAAACTAGCATCGTACCATCTGCTACGATGATAAACTGGCAACGTCCAACAGGTTATGACGTAAAACTAACCCACGATAGTCCCCTAAGACTATAAACTGGCCAGATCATTTCTGGCACATTCATCTGCTACTGTAATTCATGACATTTCTTCATCAATGCCTACTACATCATTCATCACACTGGCTCTGACAACGCTATTGCTGCTCATTTTGTTTGCCTTAAGTTTCACATGGTACCTCCATTTGCATCAGTCACATTCATGCCTGAAGTGTTCGCTAACTCATTCACTTGTGGTTTTCTTGTCTTCTTGGAGTTGTGTTTCCAGGATAACACCCAGTGGTGCTCGTACACGGATACACTCCATCACGGTGACAAGGTGCCACATTATTTCTGACGCACGCAACCAGGTTAATCAATCTGTTCAAAAGTACATTCCCAGTTCCCAATACATTCTCCATTTCCCCAACACTCTTATTCCCTTTCCTACCCAATTACAGTTCCCATATACACCCAGTACACCCCAAAAATTTGAGCACACTGTTACACGCTGTGACACTCTCAAGCAACTGCAACACACAATATGGCACATGAGCATGAGTGAAAAATTAAAAGAAAGCTCTTTCCAAAAAACAAAGAGACACAAAAAAAAAGAGCAAAAAAATGAAAAAGAACAAAAAAGAAAAAGAAAGAAAAAGAAAAGAGCAAAGAGCAAAGAGCAAAATGAACCAGAAGACCCTTGGCAGTTCCCATAAGCCTCAGGCGGGAAGGCAGTTGTCTTGGAAACAAACACTCATGTCTCAAAAGCTCAAGTAACATCTCATTGCATAGCTTTGGCTCTCCACCAATAGGTTTTCTTTAACACCAAACAAAGGGCCTGTGCCTCCAGAGAACGTAACCCACCATCACATGGCCAACAAGTCCTCTTAAACACTAAACAAGAGTCTTGTTCTGCCAAAGGATGCACATCTCATGTCTTGATTCCGAGTCTGCTAAACAATGGCTATTGACAAGGATCAGCATGACTCATATACACACCATAGCATCCCCTTTACCATGCACAATCCCTTGATCAGGTCCCAATCCCAACAATTTTCATTTCCCTATCCAGCTACAAACTTCATTTCCCCAATCCCATGTACTACTGAACACGGTGCGATGACATCTGGCTAAGTGTCGAAGCACAATGCTACCAAGTTTCTTGTGGTGTTTTGTACTTCTTTGTCAACGCTTCTCAAGTCGATTCCTCCAAGCGTCAACAAAGAAGAGCCAATGAAACACAACAAAATTCTGAGCTTAGTACTTCTCCAACAAGAATCGAGCTAAGTCATGATGCTCCCCAGCATGACTGAAGCTTGAGGGCCTCACAGACAACTTCAAATGGAGTCAAACTCAACAAGAAATGGTTCCTTGGGACCCAAAAAAGACTACAATGACATCTGGCATCAAACTTGGCAAATCTTGAGCTCAAAATACTTAGTTTTCACTAGGTATGCATCCTGTATGCTGGCCTATACATGCCCAGCGTACAGCAACTTTCGGGCCCCAAAAATGAGTCAAAACATGCCAGAACTGAGCGTCTGGACCCCCCAAGACCTTCCCTAGGGTCCCCAGCAGCTCTCAGGCACTTGAAAATCAAATTTTGGGCTCCAAATGATGATCTTTCATTCCTCTACGCCCAACGTATACGCCTAGCGTAGAGCAACTTTCGGGCCCCAAAAATGAGTCAAAACATGCTAGAACTGAGCTTCTGGACCCCCCAGGACCTTCCCCAGGGTCCCCAATAGCTCTCAGGCACTTGCAAATCAAATTTTGGGCTCCAAATGATGGTCTTTCATTCCTCTACGCCCAACGTAGAGCCTAGCGTAGAGCAACTTTCGGGCCCCAAAAATGAGTCAAAATATGCCAGAACTGAGCGTTTGGACCCCCTAGGACCTTCCCCAGAGTCCCCAACAGCCCTCAGGCACCCAAAAATCAAGTTTCAATTGAAATGATGCATTTCCATGACTTATACGCTAAGCATACGTACTCTGCACGCCCAGCGTATAGCCCAGCGTACAGCAACTTTTTGGCTCCAAAAACTCCTCTAAACAGGCCAAAATTAAAGGTCTAGACCACCTAGGACCTTTCCCAAGGTCCCCAGTAGCTCTCAGGCATCCAAAAATCAAGTTTTTACCTTAAAATGAAGCATTTTTATGCCTATACGCTGGGTACATTTTTCCTCTACGCTAGCATGCTCTATGCTGGCATCCTCTACGTTGGCATCCTCTACGCTGGCATCCTGTACGTTGGCATCCTCTACACTGGCATGCTCTATGCTGGCATGCTCTACATTGGCATCCTGTATGCTGGCATCCTGTACGCTGGCATCCTATACGCTGGCATGCATGTACGCTGTACAGTTGTAACATATCCTGTACTCGGTCAACGCACCACCTGTCTCCCGATCCGAATTTTTCTCACCTTACAGCCAATCATCCCCTCTCAAAACCCGAATCCCACATCTCAACCTAGATAAAAACCCCAATTTTTCACTAGATTGGAGTTGGCAATTTTGAGCAAACCAGAGAAAAAAAATAGATCGCTAAGAACCAGAGCAGAAACCTTGTATGTTGGACATCAACCCTATATGATGAGCATACAGCCTCCATACGCTGTGCCTATAGTTTGAACCAGCCCACAGTCATCCCTGCATCCACTGGGGCTATTCGTCTGCCTTGTGTGAAAGCCACAACTGCATTAGACCGGTGCATTGTAACTCTCACTTTGCAATAATATTTCTGCATTTTCTTCCTAAAATCTATTACAGTTTTCCATTTATTGTTGCATGTTCGCTATTTATGCTCTCATACGTTTATGGTCCGTTTACATTGGTTACGCCGTTTACGCCTCGATTTACATTGATTACGTTGTTTACGTATAACCCAACGTATAGCACTTTGGTGTACGTTCAGGGAAATCCTTTCCTAATCCATGCATGGACCATCCAAGGTACTCTACCTTTGTTCATTCCAGCGCACCCTCAAGCGAAGGTAGGGTCTTCTATGTGTGTCCCGTGATCCCCTGATTTCTATTTCCTTCCAGCCGGAGACCGATAATTTTGGATGGTACAAATGCCATCATAACATTTAGGCTTATTGGGAAATTGTTTAATTATAGCCTTGCCAGAGAGAAGTTCATTAGGAAACATATCAGACAATGGGTTTTCTTCCTCTTTGTCATCCCATCACAACTGAGACAAGTGATCAGCAACCACATTCTCAGTGCCCTTTCGATCTATCATTGTAAAATTGAATTCCTGCAAGATCACTAGCCAGGGTATGACATAGGGGCTCACCATTAGCTTGTTCATCAGGAAGTGGATGGCACTATGATCTATGTGCACAAACACTTTGTATCCAAGCACATAGTGCCTAAACTTTTCTAGAGCAAACACCACTGCCATCAACTCTTTTTCTATAGAGGTATAGTTTATTTGTGCACCCACAATGCTTTCGCTAGTGTAGTGGATGTATTATGGATGTTTCTTGTCATATAACTACATAAGAACAGCTCCCAAGGCATAATTTGATGCATCTATCATGATATGAAATGGTTTAGACCAATCAGGTGGTTGTAGAATTGGAGTTTCTACAAGTTTCTCTTTTAGTGGCTGGAATTCTTTTTCACATTTCATGGTCCAAACAAACAAAGCATCTTTCTTTGTTAGCTCCACGAACAATTTTGCAATTTTAAAGAAATTCTTAATGAATTGTGAGTATTACCCAGTATTTCCAAGGAATGATCAAACATCTTTGACAATTTCTGGTTAGTGGATTATTCCTTGGATGACCCTTATTTTCTTAGGGTCTACCTCAATTCCTACTTGCAATATTCTATGCCCCAATACAATGTTTTTCTGGATCATTAAGTGACATTTTCGCGAAGTGAGCTACAAGTTGGTTTTAACACATCATTTCAATACTTGCTCAAGGTAGTTCAGGGTTTGTTCAAATGTAGCTCCATAAGTGAAGAAGTCATCCATGAAGACATCCATACCACTACTGATCTGCTATTGAAAAATGCTCAGAATCAAGCATTGGAATGTAGCAGAAGCATTACATAGACCAAATGGCACCTTGCAATATGCAAAAGTCCCCTAAGGACTTGTGAATGTTATCTTGGATTGGTCCTTTGGTGCAATTTAAATTTGGTTATAACCACTATAACCATCTAGAAAGTTGTAGTAGCAATTCCCAGATATTGTGTCTAGCACCTAATCAACAAATGGTAATAGAAAATAATCTTTGAATGTTGTCATATTCAACAGCAAAAAATCAATAAAAACCCACCACTTACCACCTTTCTTTGGCACAATTATGAGTGGACTAACCCACTCACTATCTGCAATGGGATAAATGAACCTCACCTTGAAGAGTTTTTCGATTTCCTCCTTGATGATATATGCTTCAATTTGGGGTTCCATCACCTCTGTGGAAGTCTTTTTGGCTTCATGGCTAGATTAGTGTAGATGTGATGCTAGCACATCCTAGGATCAATTCCTGTGAGTTCAAGATATGACCAAGCAAAAGTTACTGACCATTTTTCAACTACCTTCAACAACATCTTTTTCTGCTCTAGAGCAAGATTTGCATTGATTATGACTAGCTTTCCGTTTTTCAAAAATACATATTTCATTCTAGTTAGTGCATTTTTAGTTCAAGGGGCTCTTGCTTGAAATTTTTAGGAATTTCCAACTCTCTCCAGCAAGTATCATCATTTGCATCATTAGAGAGTTGGTGATGAACTTGCTTGAGTTTGTCCATGCCTACGACATATGTTCATGTCAGGCTCCCAATTGGTTCCATGCAAAGTGTGTTACTCTCAAAATCAATGGCCAATCACTGGGTACCCTCCTATTTTGTGGCTACTGCGTATAGACACCTTTGAATTTTTGCTTCTAGTGCACACTACTTGCATGCATAGATAGATGCTTATTTTATAGCCCAAAGTTTTTTTCACACAACTGCACCCTGTATCATTGTACGCAATGCATGGAACTCTCTTCTTTTCAATCTTTCTAGATGCATTTTCTTTAGATATCTCTAGGGAAAGATCTCTTATGCCCATTCTTGCATCAATGATACTCAGTCATGCCCTTCCCATGGTGATTGAGAAATGCCCTTTGTAGTTCTCCACTTTGATCACTAGGAAATTAGCAGGATAAGACCACTCATAGATAGTGATCACAATGTCTTCTACAAGTCCCAATGGAACAATGATGGACTGGTCTGCCAATTCTAATCTTATGTTGCTCTTCTTTAGAGGAGGTAGGTTCCATGCAGTGTACATCTCATGAGAAATTAAATTGACACTAGAACTTGAATTGAGAAGAGCCTTGCATGGTTCATTCCCAACAATCTGCAAATAAATCAAAGGACTTCCAAGATCGACTAATTTCCTAGGAAGGTTTCGAGCATGGATCCAATCAAATATAGTGTGAGTAAGCATGATGGTATAGATCCTAGGTAGATTTTGGTTTGAAGGGGATTCGAAGGAATTTGACACAGAGGAAGATGGAGGAACATGGTTGTCAACTGCAAGTGTATTTGAGGGCTTAGGTGGACTGCGTGGTCAAAAGAAACATCTTTTCTTTGATTGAGTATTCAACCCATTTGATTGATGAACCAGTTGTAAGTCAATAGCCCTAGTAGCATTACGTTGTTGTAGTTGAGCTGGTAGTTCATCCTACATAGGTGAAGTAGGTGTTAGCTATGTAGATGGAAGAGGAACATGTGCAGGGATAGTGGGAGGATAAGGATAAGAGGTGGCATCCCTTCTTTCATGTAGAAAATAAGTTCGATAATAATTAGAAGGGTGGTAGTGTGATTGGAATGTAGAAACATAACTAGGGGAGTCATGTGAAGACAAGGGTTGCTGAACATAGTAACCATATGGATCAAGTTATCGGTAAGGGTATTGTTGCCTTGGTGGTACTAGCACCCATGATTGTGGTTGCTGCCACTAATGATACTACTCATATGGTTGCGGTGGAGCTCCACTTAGATAATATTGCTATTGTTGGTGGAACTACCTAAAATTAACTTGAGGATAAGGTAATCTTTTAGATGTTTTTCTTTACATTAGTCATGGATTTAAAGCATACAACCCAGACTCCTGTAAGTGTGACACAATGGGGCAACATCCCTTGGGATGTACATATTGGCAGATATCACACCCACCATCATCGTTTGATTCACTTTCCATAGCTTCTTCTACTACAACAACCTTCCCCTTACCTTTTTGATAAGCACATTCAACTTCCTTGTGCCTCATGCGCTCACAATCATGACCTTGTTCTTTGGACTTTTTAGCAATTTTTAGAACATCTTGGAATCTATTATCCATAGAGTTCCTTAATTTATCAACCTTGGCCATAAGTTTAGATTGAAACTTTTGGAGTGGCAAGGTTTTCCTATTCATCACCTCATCAGATGTAGATTGGTCCTCATTGTCACAAAATCGAACCTCCCTCTTGCGAATGGAAGGATCACGGTTATATTCTTCTACACTTTCTCCTTTTCTTAATTCATCCTCCTCTTTAGCTACCTACTTAATTAATCTTTATATCTAATGGGCACTTAATTTTGATAGTCACCCTTGGGCACAGACACCAAGGGTTCTCCTCATTTCCGATCAAAGCCTGTCTACAATGTGGTGAAGTTGATCTAGTTAACAATAACCATGGATAGGACATTTGTGCATTAAGGAATAACATTGGTCGATGGCGGCATCCAAGGGTTCATGTGTTCTTTATTTCCATACTTATATTTGCCTTCTCAAGTTGGACACTCTAAAGTATGTTTGATATTTATCATTAAACAATTCAAGCATGGTACTCTATCGTCTAATAGATTCTAAATCCAAAGACTAGTACCAGTTCTCTGCTTCTTTGATCAGTGTTTAAGGGAACAACTTAAGTTTTTGCCACTCATTCTCTATGTTCTACAAGGCATCTTGAAAAGCTTGGAAATGGTTCTATGGATCATAGTTATATCCCCCTTCAAACTAAGGAATATTGTTCATGTCTAGCCTTTTAATCTGACTATCCTTCACATGCCTTATTGGAATTCATACTGCCTCTACAATATTAAGCATACTTCAGGTAGCAAGCAAAGGCTCATTGAGGCCTTGATCATGGTGCCTAAGATGCCCTCTACTACCCCTTTGTTCATGGAAATGTGCCTCTCTTGAATGTTTGCATTCTTGATCTTGTCTTTTTTGATGTTCTCTTCAATCATTTTGGTCCCGTCGATCATTTTAGTCACCTCCATTATGGTCTCACCTTCTATGGTTGTAATTAGAGCTATAAGAAGAAGATGATGATAAAGAAGGGGAAGAGGAGGGAGGACTAGCACCATCACGGTGCCTACTACCACCTCTTCGACGATAGTAACCACAACCATGATCTTGTTTCTTATCTACATCCCTACCTTGACTTGTTCCTCCAGATCCTTCCTTATAATTGGATCCATTCTTATTAGAACCAAGATTGTGAATTGTGGACTGCAAGTTTTGATTTTGACCTCCTTCACTAAATTCAAAGAGAGGAATTTCACTTAATGAAAAACCTCCATCATCTTGTCGGTACAATATGAATGGAGAATCGTTAAATATTTTTCCCTTAATAGATTCATAGCATTGTTCTAGTTCTCAATCTTGTAGATGTTATGCTTTAGTGGGATGATAATCCTTGGTGTCAGTATCTTGCACAACATATTTAGCATGACGTTCCTAGAGACCCCATCGTATAAGAATTTTTTGGAGCATTGCAGGAACAGATTGATCGGGCAGCAACACAATGTTGCACTTCATGTCACACCACTATAGTTGTTCATCCTAATGTAGGATGAGGGTGAAATTTGGTACATACTCATCAGGATGAACATATACCATTCAATATTGTTAAGGCACTGGCTAATAAGCTCTATTAAACTTGGATGAAGAATCGCTCCTATGAGAAGAAGACATTTTATGTTAGAAAGATAAAAATCATTGTGTGCTTCTAAATACTATTATAGTAATCTTAAGATGTGATATGACTCTAAGGTTCATTCCAATGATTGAAATAATTTCACTAGGTCCTAGATAGCACACGAAACAACCAAAAGGTCCCCAAAAATGGTGCAAATGATGAGCGATGAGGTACCTCTATGCCCAACCATACGAATCACTAAGGCATTTGTGTGTGATCTAGTCAAATTTTGTAGACCTATAGTTCTCTAGCACACTAGTTCTTCCAAGAAGTGAAATGGGCATTGAGAACGTTGTTTGTCTTCCCAACTACACTTGTGAAGTTTAAGAGTATGGTTTAAGTGTTATTAAGGTACATGATTCTTATCATTTTATGTTTTATAATTTTATCACCTACAACAAGAATGAAAGGTAGAGGAATTCAATATCTAGTTGTTCTACTATCTAACTAGCCTAACACAAGTAACCATCCCACTTTCCTGGACACATCTTGAACACATATAGTGTTGCTAGGCTACCAAATGTTAAGCATTGTTAGGTTACCAAGTACTATATGTATGCTCAAAGTGGCCGTGCTTGTGTTCATTAACAACTGGAAATTGATCCCTTAATTGAAATGAAGTAAATTAAAGTGCATTAAGAGAAACATTAATCTATTCTTAGTGCTACAAGGATTGTTAAAAGAGTTCGTTTTTATTCCTATCACACTGCTGCACTCAAGTACATTAATGTTCGAACAAAGAACCATACACACTTAGACTCCTTCTGTGGGCACTTAGAAAATATTCTAACTCTGAAGAAAATAAATTGCAAGAGCTTCACTACTTTGACTGAAAACTATAAAAAAATCTAACCAAATCGAGAGCCCAAGCGCTATATTTATAGCCCAACATATACCCCCTGACGTCGGATACCTGACGTCGGAGCAGATGATACAATGTGATTCATCACTCCACTATAATTTAATATCACTTTCCATAGTTGCTAACTTCACACTTCTATGTTGCATCATCAATTTGATGCTTTTCAGTATCTCGTGACTCTGAAGGCTAATTTATTTTTTATCTTTTGTAAATCCAACCTGCCTTTTGAAATTTCAAGTTTTGAGTTCAATCCTTTTAATTCATGGGTTATAAAAACTTCTACTTTTGCTTTAATGTGTGTTGGTCTTTGGTTTTTTGGCCTCATCTAAATCCAACCTACCTTTTGGAATTTCAAGTTTTGTGTTCAACCCTTTTAATTCATGAGTTATAATAACTTACACTTCCGTTCTGATGTGTGTTGGTCTTTGGTTTTTTTCACTAATTACAATTATCTTGATTACCTTAAACTTTTGTTTCTCATGAACAATTTAGTCCTTACTTGTATACAATCTCTTCCTCAATGCACTTTGATGCATTATCCAAGATGTTTTACCTCACACTTCCATGGTGCATCCTTGTTTAATGCTTTTAAGTTATCATGTGATTTTTAAACCATCTCATAACTCTCAAGGCTACTTGGATTTAAGTAGCTTGGAATTTCAGGTTGTATGTTTAGCTCATTTAATTTATAAGTTATAATAACTTTTTCTCTCATTTATGTTGGTCTTTGTTTTTTTTGTTTTCAATTCCATATTGAGTAATCATCTCAACTTGTTTAATTTATGAGTTATAAGGTCTTTTCTATGTTTGTCTTACATAGGAGACTTGAGTTTTTTCAAACATTGATCTGGTACCATAGCCATCTATTGATTGCACCTACTATACATACTATCTTGCTAAAGTACAAACTCTAAGTAACCTGTTGTTACAATCATTTGTAACTTCTTTTACTTTAACAAAGCTTCCTATGTGATTTTCTCTTCTTTTCTAAGAAAATAAATCAGCCTTATGACTTAATGATACACCTTTTCCTAATTATGAAATTAGATCTTGAATCATTCTTGAATCTACTTGGCACATAAAGATGCTTGTACTTCATCTACCACCACTGGATTGCGTTTACAATAATACGACGGTATCAATGGACTATTCTATGTTTACACATCTTGATGTTTCATGCACATCTATGCTCCATTGTTAGTTTGTCATCATTTATGTTACACCATTATTTAAAATTACGCAATAATAAGGATTTCATATATTTGCTTAAGATTTCATATATTTTCTTTGTGGTTACCATATTTATGTTATAGTATATTATTACTAGAACTTAAAGGTTATTTTCTTCCTCTCCTAAATTAAAGGTTACTCATGGTTGTTTTCTTTCACCCATAGTTTCTTCCTCTCATGAGCTAAAGTTGATTCATTGTTGACATCCCTAAAATCAAGCCTTTTAAGTTGTATTTAATGCAAGCATGTAACCATTCATAATCATTCATGGTGGGCATGCATGTACCATCATACATGGTAAAGCATGGCTTCATCAATTTCATGTTGTAACTTACTTAGATGTTGTGTATAAAATCAAAGTATATTTTTGAAATAATAATTAAAATTGATAAAAGAAGATTTGAACCTTGAACCTTCCTATTCCCTTAAGATTGAAATCAATTTTTATTTTCTACCCAAGGATACATAAGTATTAGCAATAACACCACCATCACAAACATACATTATCATGATGAATGCATGTGTTGGTACAATTAAGGAAATGTAGGTTTAGGGTTTGTATAGATAATTCTAGATATACAATTAGAAAATATCCCTAAAATCATCCATGTTGTTTCAAAGTTTTCTACTCAATGCACTTAATCCTTATGTTGGAAATTTTAAACTTCTATTGGTATGCAATTGAACCGATGCCCTACACTTTTCTTGCCTTTGTGCTTCTGAATAGTCAAAATTTTCTTAATATTTATTTATTGTAACAATTCCACAATCATGGAAATAAATTGAGCATGTTTTGGCTTTAAAGGATTTGTCCAACTATTAATAACTAGCTTGACTGATTTATTTGCTAATTCCAACTACTCTCAGAATACAACCATAGTGCTAATTAATTTCATCAACTTATACAAGATATAAAGAAAACAACACGTTTACCATCATTTCGTTTAAATGATTTTTTAAAACCATTGACGACTTCATAATTAGATTGCATGTAAACGGGCATCTTTGTAACATAAAACCTTCCAAAATCATAGACAAGGTAAAAGTGAACCTTTTGATGATTATTTGGCTTCTTTAAGTTGAAACCTCAGACAAAAAATTTTGAGATTTTATGTGATTTAAATTAACACAAAACTATTCATGTAAATCAACATTTAATTAAAAAATGCTCTATCTGGATTATGAGCATCAATAAGAGAGTGGTGCGGGAAATCATCAAGCATATTATCCAAGTGCAGGTTGTTTGCCTAGAATATTTTAAGCAATTCCTTAAAGACAAATGCATTTCCTTCTCCAGTGAGATGCAAGCCATCACTGGAAGAAAGAAAAAACACACGACTGAGAAAATGAAAGATTTGAACATTTTTATGGACATTCTCACAATTTTTTCTCACCATAAGAATTTTTCTTGCCATCCAGCACTTTCCTGCATCTTTGACCACAAGTCAATGAATGGAACACCATACTCAACCGCAACTTCTACACAAGCTTTTGCATACTTACCTATTGTTTCATTCTAGTAATTCAACTACATTTTCTCCATATAAGGCTCTAGAAAATGAATGATAAGATAACATTTTAAAATTTTGATAAAATTACATAATAAATACCCTTCATTATCTTGCATGAGATATTATTTACTTTAAAGAGCACAACATTTGGCCTCTAACACAAGAAATATGATACCTTGCATATGTTTTCGTCCTTTTTCATTAACATGTGGAGGTGTGATCAGCACAGTTAGCAGAGACTTTGAGCATTCCTACAAAATAACATTAAACAAATTACACTAGTCTTTCAAGAGAAAAAAGGAAATCTTGTAATACTGTACTATTTCCTCAATAGTCAGTTTTGTAGAGGATGATAATAACATCTAGAGAGCAAATATGCATATCAATGTTCTCAAAGAAAATTTTGAACCACAAAGTTGAATACAACAGTTGATAGATCTACAATCATTACCTTCTATATGAATTAAAGTGCTACATAAAATATCTGTACAGCATTTTGTTTTACTGCTTCAGTTTAAAAAAATGGTAATTCCTCTTTTTCATCACCTTTCAATTTTATCTAATTACGAGTATCCATTTAAGGTTAATTTATTATACACAGAACCAAGGGAACATAATCTGGCCTAATAAGGAAACTGCCTTAACATCTAAGGACAACAACTTGTAACTTCTGTTATCAGTCAAGTGGGTGGATTGTGAAAGTAAGAATAATATAACTTTTGTTATCAGTCAAGATGGCCTCAACCTTAAAATTATCTACCCTCTACAACAAACTCAATCATCCATGGGAAATATATACTTACCTAAAATCTGAGTTCCAGTGACGTGCACTTGGCTTAAACTGGTAAAAGCTTTTGGTTAAGTGATTTTGATGAAACCTGAGACATTTAGACACTTTCAACACACTTATTAAAAAAATAATATGTATGACATGTCTGGTGATGAAGCATCTAGTGGAAAGCGTCGGCTAGGCCACGTCAATGAAGCCCCGTCAACGGGGCTACATCAATGTGACCCCATCGATGCACCTTTCCACGCATTGACATGGCCTCATCAGCATAGAGTTCATTCTCCACTATAAATATGCATGAATCCACCACATTTTGGTACCTTTTTATCAAGTTGTAGTAAAGCTCTTGTAGTTTGTTTTCATAGGATTTAGACTATTTTCCCAAGTGCATGCCCACAGTGTGATGCTTGTAATTGTACGAAATCTTTATTCGAGTGTGACGTACTTGGACATGCACATGATCTGCAATAAAGATTGAGATTACTCCATCATTGCAACATTCACTTAGTTTTAATTGTTTAATTGTTATTGTTATTTATTGTTTTCTTAGTTAATATTTCTTTACCATCATTTACTATTCCTGTTGTTAGATGCGGAATGAGTACGACTTAATCACGAACATTGAAGTGTAACTACTTAGTGACCTAGTAGTGTATCTAGGAGCACTCAAGTAATGTGTGCTTGGTAATCCCAGAAGTAGTACACAAGGTCCAAGATGCGTGTAGATGACTAAGGATGGATGCTCATCGCACTTAGGCTAGCTTAGACTTCATTTCCTATTGCTTATTACTTTAATCAAGATTATTTTCCATTGTCTCTAGGAGTAGCCTAGTGTTAGAAATCATATCATACACCTCATTTTTAATTAAACCATACATGACAAAGCAAATACTAGTCCAGGTGGGAAGACAGTGAACTGCAATCAACATGTAACTATCTAGATACCACAACTAGTTCATCTGCGGAGTTCGACCAGATCGTAGGTACATGCTCGTAATCATATGGTTGAGTGTAGGGGTACCTCACCACTCATCATTGGCACCGTTGCTAGGGATAGTGCTAGTTATCTAGATTAGTTATATCATACAAGATCGTTGTAACAAAGTATTCACGATATATCTTTTAGAAAAGAGATTAATTGCAAATAAGTCACACACAAATTCACAACAATGTCTCTCTCCCAAGACTCTAATAATGCAACTAGTAAGGTAATTCATTGAAGAACCAATGAATTAAATGATGATGAAGATGAAGTTTGGAGTACTCAACCTTATGCAAGGATCCCCTATGTTCATGAACACCCCAATGGTACTCAAGGAATCTCGTCATCCAACTCTAACACCGCTAGTGAGGATGGGACATCTCATAAAATGAGGGGGCCCGTAAGGCCTAGGACCTTCTCAATAGTTAACAAGAACTTATCTGGGGATGATTAGAAGACTTACAAAGGCCATGATGAGTTTTCCAGTTCTTTCTCTTCCTCTACCCCTTCAACATTAGGTCGTGACATGGATGACCATCTTTCAAGGGATCGACGTAGGACTAAAAATCAAGCTCACGGGAAAAATCAAGAACACCAACATGAACAAGGAAAACATTGTTCCAACTCACAAATTCATAACCTACCTAGTGACAATGAACCCCTATTGGCCACTAAGAGCCTAATGCATATACAAGAGGTTGTTCAAATATCATGCAGGCATCGCAAAGAAAGCTGTTTACCTAGGCTTGATTTAAATAACTTTTTCAAGTTTTCAAGAGGCTATGATTTAGATCCATAATAGCATTCACAATCCTTATATGACACCTGTGCATGGAACAATATTTATAATGGGTGGAAAAAACTTAAGTTCTTTCCTATGACACTCATTGGCCAAGCAAAAGTATGGTACAGATCCTTAAAACCAAAATCAATTTATAGATGGCCAAAAATGGTAGAACTCTTTACTAAACAATATCAAACCTATGCCAGAGTATCAACCTTGAGGAGACAAATCCAAGAACAAAAACAAGGGCAACATGAAACCTTGGACATGGCCTTAGAAAGATACTATTCATTGTTAAACAATTTCCTAGGCCATGGGTTCTCTGAGGAAAGGCTAATATATTATATCATAGTTGGGATTTGTAACGAAACAAGGGAGAACCTAGGGATGTATACCCCAGTTCAACTATATGAGCTACAGACCCACCAATTCCAAGAGCTTATTAAGAGGGTAGCAAAAGAAGAAGGAGAAATGGCTAAATGGGAGAATGTTGAAAGTTCTCAACAGGACCAAAATCTCAACTTAGCAAGGGTCCATGATTATGAAGAGGAGAAATCAACTTACTTCAAGGAGGTGGAATCATCTTTGCCAATCCTACAATCGCTAGATGAAATCGAGGAAAAGATTAATAAGATGACAAAATGGGTACATAAAAAATATGGAGAATATGCCAACACTATTAGAGGTAGAACCATGACAAACCAAGAAGCAGGATAGAACAACCTTAGACAATCGAAAAGAAGGGTTGAAGAGAATAAGAACTCAACTACTAATCATATGTATCAATGCAATATTTGCTTGTACGATCACCCCAAAGGCCAGTGTCCAATCTTGTCACATTTACATGAGCATTAAGGATGAATGTTACATCTAGATTTCGTATAGAAATACCGGGTTCAACCATAGTGGCAAAAACCCCAGTCGTGGGGGAGGCCATCATCAAATTGGTCACACCCTTCATACCATCTGAACCCAAGTGCTTATTATGTTTAGCATCTTATTTCCCTGACTGGGTCAACATCCTCTACCTCACCTCATCGTTATTATTCTCCCAAGTACTATCCACCCATGTCCTCTCCAACAAGGTCACCACCTCATGTGCCTTACACTTCTCCTCAACCTCAATATTCTCATACTTCACCCCCTTCTACATTGCCTCTAGTTGTGTCAGAAGGTTTAGCACCACAACACCAATCCAAGAACGTTACTTTTGCTGCTACTGTCAATAGCAGTGGAGGTCCTCCACAACGTCGAAAGCATCATTTCTTTAAGCATGACAGTAGAAAGAGACAGCATAGTTCTGAAACCACTGCATCCACCAACTCAGCACAAGTTCAACGTTGTGATGCATCTTCTCCCTTGAACAAAACACCTCCTGTGACTCTATCCGAGCCATCAATTAACACTCCAACAACCATGCAACCCAATGAATATAACCACATTGGGAGACATATCGATCCTTGCATACCATCTTATGGTCATGGGTGCCATAGTGGGTCAACTCCTTATCACATGACCACATCTTATAATTTTTGCCACTATGCCAACTTCAATCAGTATGTGAACCCTAATTTGGGTACATTTCAACCACCACATCAAAGGACACCCAATGGTTTGGATATTACTAGACTCCAATGTTCCCAAAATGCTTGGATCCAAATTTCCCATTTATTAATTCTAGCCATACTCAAAGGATTAGTTATGGGGGATATCCTCCATTCTAACAAGCAAAATTAGTAAAATATTTTCTATTTCTTTGATTTTAAAATTTTTTTTTGTTTTCTAGTTCTTCATTTTCAATTTGTTGTTTTCTGATTTTTCGATTTCTACTTTTTTATCTTTCAATTTGTTATTTTATCTTTTTATGGGTAATCTCATCTATGAATAAAATACTCATGTGACTTGTTGGTTAAGGTGTTATTCTATGCTATTAAGTCTCAAGTGATCAATTATTTGGATAGTGAGTCCACAACATCCACCCATCCATTCTATTAATAAGAGGCTCTATCTGGGTATGATGCTATTCTTGACATCATTAAAACTTAAAGTAATTTCATGATCATTATGCCTAGAGCAATGAGTGATGAACTAAGAGGGAATGACAAGGGTGTGACATCAAGGGGACTTGTGGATTCTCTTTGGTGACTTCTGTAAGTGCTATCATTCAACTTGGTGGTACTAAGATCCTTGTAGATCTAATGCAAAATGGGAGTAAGAGTAATAAAGGCACTCAATAAAGAAACTCAATACTATTCTAGGGGTCCCACTAGAAAGACATGCACCCATGCCTGAAGATTGGCGGCTTCTCCAGTTCACTGATTGGAAAGGACAAAGTGCCAAAGTGGCTAGAAAAAAATGAAAGAAAAGATCAAGAAAAAAATAATATGTGCCGTAGAGAAATTCCAAATCACTCCTCCCTTGGACAAACCACCAAGTGATCATATGCCCTGCTGTCATGGTGCTCTTATGGTTTCCCATCATTGGATGAAACAATGTGATGTCACTAATCAGAGGAATGGACTTGGTCTTGATTTTGGAGCGACAGGCTAATGACACATTAATCACACCCTACACTTAGGATTCATTGTGCCCTAAGTCAATTACCTCATGTCCCAATCTCTGCAATCCCTTCTACAATTTGCCTCATCTCGTTGTTCATGTATTTGTGACTCGTGTCTTGTGTAGCATTGAATTCATATCTCATCACGATGGTATCTACATGTGTGTGTTTTGTGCAACTGGTGTGGATTACATTTCATCCTTCTAGTGCCTATGAACATTTTTAGGGTGGTTACGTAAGGGCATCATAGTTAGGAACCTACTTTGGGGAGGACCCACTTGCATAACCTTTGTAATTTACACTCATTGCACATCACCACCACATCATTTTATACCTTCCACATACTTCATTGACAAATTTATTCTTTCCCTTATCATCCTTTTAATTCCAATGTTCCTTATGCACCATAACATGCCATTTTTCCTCATTCTAGTCATGAATTTCATTATCAGATTCTACCCCATTATACTTTTTAGTGCCTCCTGGTCTATTCAATGTTATCCTAGACCTTTCTAATTACCCTCAAATCCTTCATTTTTGGCCTTGGAAATTTTGACATTCATTAATTTTACTAAGTACCCTATTTTCAATAGGCCTCGATATCAGGTACTCGATATCAGGTCCG
>MNCI01009968.1:65407-94602 GCA_015680685.1 Gnetum montanum | reverse complement strand
CCCCCCCCCCCTCGCGTCCCCACGCACGTCAACATCATTTTACACTATTCATGCAAGGGGAGTTGTTCAAATTTTCTTCCACGAACTTGCTAGTTTGCGCACCTATTGTTCAAACGTCCCTAACTTGCTCGTTAACACTTTGATTCCCATTCTAATTGAACCTATCTGAACCCAGAGTGTTCAGCTTAGTCATGGGGGAAGGGTACGCTCCAAGTTGCACATAATTTTTGCACGTAATTTTCCAAAATTTATCATCACCCGAAGGATATCATAAAGGGTAAATGACCATAGAAACTATTAAACACATTGCCAAATCAATTTTCTCTCTTCACTCATACCAAGAGAATTAATTTTTGGAGCCACCTAATCAAATTGTCCCTAATATCAAAACTTTTAGGGAAAATTTTCATAAAACTTCCTACCTCTGGATCACACGAAACAAAAAATGAATTCATTAAAGGCAAGCAATAAGTGTATAAGTCACATTTTGTAAATAACCTTACTAATAGCTAGCCCCGTGTGATTGCAGATGTCCCCTAAACATGGATAGCAAGGAGGACCCTCTCAAGATGCGTCCAAATGACCAAGGAGAGGTAGAGGCCAAGTTTCTCCTGACGAATGTATAGAACAGGAGGCACAATAATTCAGCATCCATCAAGAGCCTATTGTCACTATGTAATCAGGACAGGCTGAAAGAGGAGCCACTGAAGCACCTGAATAGGGACAAAATCTCACATTTTCCCTGAAATGTGTTCAGGAAATCCATGAAAGGTCCATGTTAGCAGCCATGATTGTGAAACTCAACTTTGGACCTTTCATCAAGTTTGCTCTTGAAGTAGTCAGGGACCAACTCAAAGGGTCCCCATTATGGCCTATCCTCTCTGTAAGTGGTTCCTGGTACTTGGGAGAGACGTACCAATTTTGGCACAATAACGAAGAAAGCACCATAGTTGATATTGGTGGTGTTTCTGTAGATTTCTCTGCCAAAGCCATTTTAGAAGTGTTAAATCTTCCATATATAGGGCCGAAAATTACTCACCTGCCCACTCGCTCTAATGTTGATGCACAAAAAATTTGGTTGAAAAGGGCATACAACAAGGAAGACTTGGCTTGATGGCTTAGAGACTACCAGGAATATAAGGACAAGGCCAAAGCCTACGAGGAGGAACGATGGTTGTTTGTGGCCTAGTATGTCAAGGCCAATTAGATGTTCCCACAACTATCGTGTCCATGGGAGGTGCAAACTCCATCAAACATTGGAGCATTAGCATGGACAGCACAGGACCCCCTAACCAAAGAGGAAAAGTTCTAGGCACTCCTTTAGAGCCATCAACTTCCAAAACTTAGAGCATAAGACTAGGGGAAGAGGCCCATGGGAGGAGCCACCTCTGCCAGGAGCCACATGAGTTCCAACAATTTTGCATTCTGCACTTTGTGTCTATGTCCCAATGTTTTTTTGTTTAATTCCACACTGTGGCATGATTAAATTCCTAGTAGTCAATAATCCTATACATATCCACTATGTAATTAATTACACTTGTTCTTATTTTGTTTGACTTGAGGATGAGTTGTTATTCAGTCGTGGTAGTATGATGAAGCATCTAGTGGACAATGTTGACTGGGCCGCATCGACGAAGCCTCGTCAACATGGCCATGTCAATGTGACCCCATCGATGCACCTTTCCACGCATTGATGTGGCCTCGTCAACGCAGAGTTCATTCTCTGATATAAATATGCATGCACCCACCACATTTAAGCACCTTTTTGTCAAGTTGTAGCGAAACTCTTGCAGTTTGTTTCTGTAGGAGTTAGACTATTTTCCCAAGTGCATGCCCGCAGTGTGATGCTTGTAATTGTACAGAACCTTTATTCAAGTGTGACGTACCTGGACATGCACATGATCGGCAATAAAGATTGAGATTACTCCATCATTGCAGCATTCACTTAGTTTAAATTATTTAATTGTTATTGTTAATTGTTATTGTTATTTATTGTTTTCTTAGTTAATATTTATTTACCGTCATTTACTATTCTTTTTGTTAGATGCATAATGAGTACGACTTAATCACGAACATTGAAGTGTAACTACTTAATAACCCAGTAGTGTATCTAGGAGTGCTCAAGTAATGTGCACTTGGTAATCCCAGAAGTAGTACATGAGGTCCAAGATGTGTGCAGATGATTAAGGATGGATGCTCATCGCACTTAGGTTAGCTTAGACTTCATTTCCTATTGCTTATTACTTTAATTAAGATTATTTTCCATTGTCTCTAGGAGTAGCCTAGTGTTAGAAATCATATCATACACCTCATTCTAGACTAAACCATATGTGACAAAGCAAATGCTAGTCTAGGTGGGAAGACAGTGAACTGCGATCAACGTGTAACTATCTAGATACCACAACTAGTCCATCTGTAGAGTTCGACCGGATCATCCGTACACGCTCGTATTTGTATGGTTGAGTGTAGGGTTACCTCACCACTCATCATCTAGAAAATTGAAATTTTAGATAAGTTATTCCATTAACCTCCCCAAGCATAGATATTATTACCATAATCCCATTTCCGTTATGTGCCTACAGTTTTATAGTGATAATACAATCTTTTGATACAGAATACACAAAGATACAAGAATAGCATACACATGTTTATCTACTATGAATTAATAGAAACCCTAGCAAGAGATCCTAAATTCCTACAATGCACAATCAAAGATCTCTCTAGCCTCCTCACACTGGCACTGCCAAGAACAATTTGCATGAACATATGTAAGTGGGATCGGAAGTCTCCCCAATAAGAAATATTACTTACTTGTTAATCCTACTCCCCATAAGAAACATGAGTGCATTAGGGTTGTCAATGGGTTTTGAAGGACCCTAAAAAGCAACCTCTAAGTTTTCACTACAGTTATTTTCTTCCAACTTCTCAAAACATAGGGCTAGATTTGAACTAGCAACTAGTAAAATGTGATTCATTATAATGGTGGGTTGATTACAAACTTTACATTAGCCTCTAACCTTCCCATTCTTCATTGATTTTGTTGCTTTCTACACCTGCATACTTCTCACAACCTCAAAACAAAACAATAAAAAAATCAAACCCTTAAAAGAATGATTCCATGGCTTTACCTTACATTTGCTTGTAGAACACACTAACAAAACTCAAACATGATTTCCTACCATACATTTCACAACTTAAGAATGCTATCAAGATGAAAATATACAATTACTCCAAAAAAATAGTCAATTTGATTTCCATCATGACGGCTAAGCTAACATGAGCTAACCTCAACTTGTTAAATCATGTTTAACTTGTTTAACAAGCATTGACAAAGATTGACCAACATTTTCCACTATCATAGAAACCTACCCAATCGTATAGCTGCATGTGAAAACCATAGGCCCACATTCCTTATATTAAAAAAACAATAGAATTATACTTTCATATATCAATTGGAAAAATAAATCTACCATTACTTCATCCTTTCCATAACATCATTAGCTACCTATTAAAATAAATCATGTCTAATGTAATCTTGCATAAAATGGTTGTTTCTGCCAAGAAACTTAATCTTGAGATTATTATAAAGCATTGAGTACTAAACAATTTTTCCTTACTTGATTAGTAAAGGTTTCTACAAGTACTTTCTTGTCTAACATAATCATAATTGTGGTCCTGACTAATGTGCAATAAGAACAGAATATCAAAAAAAGACAAGAAACATGACATAACATTGTAAGAGCCAATAAACTACTCAATATCAAAGTCAGAATAAATAAGCACTAAAACAATGCAATATAAAAATCATAAACTATATCTGACTTTTGTATATTTGGTTGCAAATGAAACCTTGCTCTTCATACTTTGTTAAAGGCCATAAATACAATCCTAAGCTACAATCCATAAATCATTTCTAAATAGCAAAATCATGTAAAATTGACCAAAATGAACAAAGTTAAAAAATTTAAATAAAGAATAATTTTTTTAAAAAAAAATGCAAAACCTTACCCAAGTTGCATTTTAAATATCAATAAAATTTCTTTTTAAATTTACTTATTTATGTAAATGGCTAGAACATGTAGAGTTGTCCAAAAGTTTCTATGTATTTTTAAATATGTCCAAAATATGGTCTTTCGCTTATGTCTAAAATTTTGGTAAAAGCCAATGGAATTTTGGATAAGTGGAAAAATTATTTTTAAGAATTATTAAATGAAGAATTTCAAGAGAAGACATCTAAGAAGAAGAACCAAATTTTGGTTTGGTTAATAAACTTTCCTTCTTTGAGATGAAGACAACCTTATCAAAGATAAAAAATGGAAAACTTATTGAACTAGATAACATTCTTATAAAAACCTAGAAAGCATTGGGAAATAAGGAGTTTCTTGGCTAACACAATTATTCAACAAAATTTTAAAGGATGGAGAAATTCCCAACAATAGGAAAAAAAACATTATTGTTCCTGTCTACAAAACTAAAGGAGATGTACAAAATTGTCTAAACTATAGAGGGATCAAGCTAATGAGCCATACTATGAAGCTTTGGGAGAGAGTCATTGAGAAATGTCTCAAACTTGAATCAATAGTATCTGGAAAAACAATTTGGATTTATGCCAAGGAGATCCACTATAGAGGCTATTTTCTTGATACAATAATTGATGGAGAAATACAAAAAATATAGAAAAAATCTACCTATGATTTTCATTGACTTAGAAAAAGCATATGACAAAGTTCCTAGAGATATTATGTAGTGGGACTTGTAGAGGAATAACATCCCTAATAAATATATAAAAATAATTCAAGACATGTATAAAGGAACTACCACTAAATTAGAACATCTTGTTGAACAACATTTGATTTTCCGATCATAGTTGGTATTCATCAAGGTTATGTGCCTAGCCTATACTTATTTCCCATTATTATGAATGAATTAAAATAGGAAATAAAAGATGCAGGCTATTTGTAGATGATATTGTGTTGGTGGATACAACTCAAAAAAATATTACTTCTAAAATAGAGAGGGATTTTCTCTCATTTTCACTTTTCCGAGGAAAGGAAGATTGCTAGTTTAAGGCATGAGTTGATGACATGACAAAGAGAGCGGTTGCTCATTGCTTGTTCTAAACTATCTCAGACTATATTGAGTAGTCAAGTGGGCTCTTGGAAGGCTGATCTTGTTGCTATTGTTGGAGGCTTTCGCAAGTAATTTTTGGGGTTATTTGGATGATCCAAAAGATTGTATTTTCTTTTTTCTTTCTTTCTTTTTTGAGAGAGAGAGAATTTCGGCAACACCTTGGACTTGCAATTTGAAGATGATTCTTTAAGCAATAGTTGGATACCAAACCAAGCTTGAAGTATCATCTACCTCCCCAAATTGGCCAACTCATTTATATAGTTGTGTCTTTCATATGTCTTGGATTTGATATTTGGCATGCATGTAATGAGCTTAGGAGTTAGCATTTTCTTTGTGTCATGTGCACTTGGTATTTTATGCTTTTGTGATTTTTTTTTAAACCCTCATCATTCTATCAAAGGCTGGTGATATCTTGTGTGGGCTACAAAGGCTTAGTTCTTAGAGGTGCTTAATGGTGTTAGCCCCCACCATTTTATCCAACCTCGGTGTTCTTGTGTGGGCAACAAGATGCTATAGGGTTGGAGAGACTTCGTGTATCATAACTCAATGGCCAAAGACTCCATTGAGTATTCATTAATAAATGAATTATGCATATGGGTGATCTTTTATGCCTTTTGCAAATTGGAAAGTGGAGTGCACATGTTCTATTTTGTGGTCAATTTTTGAGGGGTTTTCAGTGAAGTTGTCATATCCCAATTCATTGTTAAATAGTCCTTTGTTCAAGCCTACATTTTGGTGGCTAAAAAAATTTAATAATGAAGATTTCAAAAGTTTGACACAATATTAATCTATCATGGGGGTCAAGCTTAGTACACATCACATGTTATTGTTTTCTTTCCTTTCCATTTAGCATAATAGCACATGGAATTTTGCTACTTGTTTGCTCCAAAAATCAGCATTGTAATTCTTCAATGATAATTGTTCATAGGATAGAGACTACTACCCCCTTTTTTATGGTTATTATCTACTGTTTAATATTTTTTCTGATTCCATAGAATAATAATGATAATGATAAACAATCACCTTTAGAAGTATATTCTTTGTCCTTTATTTTTCTTCCTTTTTAGCACAAGATATTTGGGATTGTCCATCCTCAGTTTCAAACTTTTAGCCTGAGCATATGGAATTTTTTATTTTGTTCGCTAGTAATTTATTCCCCATGATTTTCTCTTTCAAATTATAGAAATTCTAAAAACTAAAATTTGCCTTAGGTTGAAAAAGAACATTGCAAATTCCCAACTCTCATGAGATAATTAGAATTCCATATTTGCTCTAGGTCCTCATTTTCCCTTATACTTAGATTCATCATCATCATCATCATCCTAGCCTTGTCCCAAAAAAATGGGATCAGCTACATGAGTTCTTTTTCGCTATTCGTCATTACGAAGATCTAAATATTTGTTTAATTGTAGTTTTTTTAGATAATCTTCAATCATTGTTTTCCATGACTTCTTTAGTCTTCCATTGGCAGATTCCCTAACAAAATGATGTAGCAACCTTTGCTTATAAGCTCATTATTTGATCTTCTTTGGACATGTCCAAACCATCTAAGTTGTCATTTTTATAGCTTATCTCAAATAGATGTCACTCCAAGTCTTTCTCTGATATTTGTATTATGTAGTTTATCTCTTCTAGTAACATTGAACATCCATCAAAGCATTTGTATTTCTGCCACACTGATTTGATTGCAAAAAATGCAGACCCTACTTTCAAACTATGTTTGCCACATTTAGGATGACTAGAATTTGATGAAAACATTGATTGATTTTTACATTAGAAGCAAACCTACATAACTCTCTCCATTGAATGATGTGAGCTAATTCTTATATGGCATTTAAAATGTACTTAAGATGCATAGTTATCTTCTTTTAATTGTATGTTGAGGATAGTGGATCTTGGAAGCCTAGAAGCCTCCTTGAGGTAAGTCTTTTATTGCATAATGAATGTTTTGTACATTTTGTTATACTTAGATTTTCCTTTCATGCAAAATAAAGTATTATTTACTTATTCTCGCTTCAATATACTAACCCTATTTATTCATCAACAATTAAATTCTTTTATTCGTGCAAAGAAAAGAAAGAAAATATATGTGTGATTGTGTATAATTATTTGCTTTCCATAAAATGGACCCACATGAATTATGATTAGAAGAAATTTGGGCCCTAGGATAAGCAATTCACCTAAATTCATAGTTAGTAATTAGGCAAATGATGCATTTGATTGGTGTGCATTGCGTGAGGTATGTAATATTTTTAAGGATCATTCACTACTCATATTATAAATAATATATATTAATCCTTGTACCTTAAATGGATGGGTTGCATTGTTTATTTAGTTTGTATACACCCTACCCTAGATGTAGGAGATATACACCACTATCCAACCCTACATGTACATATGCTTACTGCTACCCTAGATGTAGGAGATATACACCACTATCCAACCCTACTTGTACATATGCTTACTTCAGCTTAATATCCTAAACCATTGGACCTAAGGGGGTTGAGTTGTACAACACCCAAAGGCTTTCAATGATGCAAGCACTATCCCTAAGTATGTCACCTATCTTGGGGATATATCGAGGTGTATTCTAAAAATGATAGTTGAGCCAAGACTTGTTTGTGTAATTTAGAACTTGAAGATAACCTAACTCATAGCCAAATGGTGACTAGATACTTAAAGTTGAATGGCCCTTAATGTAGCAAAGCTATATTGCATAGGCAAAGTTGTTGAAACCTATATATTTTTTATCCCCAGCCATTGATTGAAGCCTATTACAAATTAAATGATCTTGTTAACATAGGAGAGGATTACGATTACATCCAACCACATCCATTGGTGCTACTTGTAAAACAAAACTTGAAACAAGTCACAAATGTTTGATGTTTTCTAGCTTCCTAAGTGATGGGAAGTGTTAGTCATCACCTTTGGCCATGCTAGTCCTTAAGGTATCATAGTACTAGCAAAGGTAGATGATATGCAACTGATGCATCAATCCTTAGAATTAAAGGAAGTAGAAAGGCCTCATCTTATTGACAACTTGTTATGTCTAACAAGGGAATGAGGTACATAGGCCTTGTAATCAACTCATTATTGTATGAGCCATATTCTTATTAGTTGCTAATGTAACTATAGCCCCATGTTTTAATAGGATTCAAGAAAATGAAATGACACCGAATTATAAAAGGTGGTTATTAGGGACCCTACACTCCATCTATGCAAATATAACAATTTAAATAACAAAAGTATATTATGCAATTTTTGGTAATATCTGAACTACAACTTGAAAAAGGTTTTGCTCATTTATGAAGTTTTCTATAGCTTACTGGATTATGTTCATGGCTTTTAACAATGTATGCAAACCAAGTTTAAGTTCAACATATGCAGCTAAATTTGCAATGTTTTAGTAATTTATTGATTTTGACTTGGATATTTAGCAACTTAGTATATTTTGCTCGTTTCTCAACTTGAAGAGCTAAGTTCAAGCTCGGGCATAGCTCCTTGAAGAGGTTAGAATTTCACTCATCTACAAACCTTCACAAGACCCTGCTTAGCAAGATGAGCACTATGGCTTAAGGTGATGATCCTTTAGTAGTTCTTGCACTATTATGTTGAAGATACAAGTCAACCAATTGTCATTTCATGTTTCTTATCTATTATATGTTGTTGTGTTCTTATTGCATATTTGTCAAAACCATACCTATTATGGTTCCTTTATGCAAGAAGTACATGTAAACACCTTTATTAATAAAGGAAAAATAGTGAATTAATTCTCAATGCATTATAATGGTCTCAAGCTTAAATTAGAAATAAACACTCTATTTATCTCATGGATGGAAGTGATGACAAAGCATTATAGATATCATTTAAAATTAAGGTTTAGGTTTTCTTCTTTAGTTTAAATGTTTTAGTTATGCAACCCAAATTTGGATATTAAAATCTATATTTTGAAACTATTTTTCCTGTAGTGCACAACCCAACTATGAGATGTCAATCATCACTCTTGAGGTGAACTAATCTTATATTAAGCACTCCACTATCCTAAAGTGCAATCATGTGACTCCATAAACTATGAATGTAATTTGTCTTTTTTTTTTAAATGATCTTTTAGAGTTGTTCTTGACATATTTATGAAATGTGAATTGGATCACAGATCATTTTTCTGTTTAAGAAACTCTAGATCACAGATCTCTTTAAATTGCAACCTGGAAATTTCCAGAATTTCTATATTGAAATAATGTTTTTAAAAAATAAAAACATAAGTTTTCTAACATTTTTGAAAAACATATGCAATTCTATTAATAAAAAGTAACAAACAAGTGATGTCCATGGGGGAAATGATTTGAACTTTGCAATGGGTAGGAACTTTGCACTGGGCAGGGGGTAGTGGAATGGTTAGAGGAGCATGCTCTGATGAGGTGGCAAGAGGGAGTTCAAGAAGAGTTGTCAAGGCTGGGAAGGGTAGTTTTTTTGGCTTTGCGATTGGAGGTGGCTCAGGGCATCACGAGGTGGGGGGTGTGTGTGGTGGGGGAGGGTGGGGGTTGGATCTGGTTTGAGGGCTGCTTGGTACGTTGGGATGGGTGGGATCGAAGCCTGTGAGCAAGGGAGGGTTCGATGCATGTAACAAACCACTTCTCCTTAAGTTTTGCGTTAATGATTATAATAGTCTTTCTGTGTGTTTGTGTGCATGTTTTGTTAACAAGTGTGTGTGCTTTGTTTGGACTGTGGTGGAAATGGCTAATTGGAATAGTAATAAATTTGTTGACCAAATTTTTATATGTATTATGATTAAATGTTTAAATACTTTATGCATAAGAAATATGATTTAAAATACATGCTGGGAATGTTTTAAAATAATAATAATAAATGATATATGGGAAAACAAAATATTTTCTGTTCTATTTCAACAAAGATGTTGAGATGTAGAGGACAATACTCTAAGGTGTGCCTTAGGAGCTAAAACAGATATGTTGAGGTGCAAAAGAATGCTCATATTAAGGAACTTGGCCTATGAATCAAGTTGGAGGAACCTGGCCCATGAATCAGGGATATTGTGTGCAAATATTGTAGCTTTATATTTTATTTATTTTATTTTAACTTATCTAAATGTGATGCATTGCTCTTTTTAGTTTAAAATAGTAGAGTATAAGTACCCTCTCCATTATTGTAGAAAGGTCACATGATGACCTTTCAAGGCTCGTAAGATGATGGGAAAATTCATATCACTAATGAACTGAAAAAGAAGGTGCCTTATTTGATTATGTATCTTGAATTGCCCTTATCATTAATCTATTTGAAAACTTTTTTCTTGCATCTTATGACAATTCTGAATTATAAAGAGATAGATATTATGCTAGAATGTTTTGTAATTATCAAGAGGAATTGAACCTAAGATCTAGCAAAATCTGAGTTCTGAAATAGCAAAAATTGTTGATTGTTGATTTAGGAATTGAACCTGCAACTTGTGAATATACATATTTTATTGATTTTTTTATAGTGATCATGAAGAGAATTGAACTCATGACCCATTGCTAAAAAGAAAAAAGAGAGAGAACTTTAAAAAGAAAGAAAAGAATATGAACAGTCCCCAAGAAGTCAATTATAAGAAACCATCCATTATCCCTTATTCCACCTACAAATAGAAAGAGGAGGAAAGGAAAAAAAAGGACACACAAGGCAAAAGTAGTTGTGCAGAACAAAAAAAAAAGGATACAGCAACATCGAGTGTGGCTGAGAAGGGAGAGAAGACTATGGCTACTATAAGAGATAGCAAGGTAAAAGAAATCAAGGGTGGCATAGGAATCCAATATTCTGATTATTCCTCCTAGTAAGTAAGATATGTTGTTGTTATATCAAGATTGTTGTTATAAGCTTAGACTTTTTTTGAAATCCTTTATTACCTTTTTTTGGATCTCTCTGCCCATCCTCTACACTCTCACACCTAAATGACTTGGATGAGAGTTGTTTCTATAATGATTCAAAAACACCCATAACGATTTGGGGCATTTTTGGCAAAGGATTGCCAACAGAGGCTATGGATCCCTGATATGAGGATTGGTATTGCTAGCAAAAAGTGAGAGTATCCTTGGGCCCATCGATAATTGTGAATGTTTCAATTTTGTTGAATTCTTGGATTTTGGTTGGAATTTGGTTGATGAACCCTCCCCCTTGAATGCATAGATCTTGGATCTGAAACTTGAATTATACTTTTTTTCCCTATACCTTCTCAAGTCTAATTTTGATATCTTTCTATAAGTTGATGGGGTGGGGAAAAACCTAGAATGTTAATTTATGGTTGTGATCTATCTATTCTCTGCTATTGAACATATGAATTTCCTGATTAAAGGATTACTGGTAAAATGGTTACAAGAGTTAAATTCAGATCTTATTTTTGTGTGTGGCTGGAAATTATAAAATATTCTTATGTGATTGAACAAATATGAGATTATTAATTTATTTGCTTTTGTGGTCGTTTCTTTGATTTTCAAATGTGCAAATGATCCTAATTAAATATTTCTTTTCAGGTAGAATAATAAAAAGTTTGATTTCTTTTAATCTGATGAATCTTGCACAGATATTTTACTATGGCTATTTCTTTATAAAATTATCTCTTAATTCTTAAATTAATATTGATTGCCCTATTTCAAAGCTAGATCTAGGTATTGTTGATTTCATTTTAATTTTATAGGTTAATGTTTGTTTGATTGTAAGAGAAACAAAGCCACCTGGGCATTTTCTTCTTTCAACTAGCCTTCTTTCTTGGGGGGCTTTGGGTGCTAGCTCTTGCTCCCTATGAATGGGTGTTACAATGCGCCTACACATCAAGGGGCTGCTTGCAAAGGGGCTCAAATCTATTGAGTTGAGTTTGATAGAGAAGTTCATTTCTGCGGGTGCTGGCCCCAATTTGGATTTGGTTAAAAAGTGGATGGCCATTCATCGGAGCTTTTGTCATGTGGAGGTGCATAGCCTCCCAGAGAATTTGCTTCTTTTCACTTTTTTAATTGTAAAAGAGAGGGATTAGGTTCTAATTGGTGGTCTGTCATTTTTTTGGGGCAAGGGATCTAGCCTTGACCCTTTGCAGGTGCATAGCGTGACTCGAAACTTTTCACCAAGGCTTCTATCTAGATCCGGCTTTCAAAAATCCCATGGGAGTTTTGAACCTTAGATTTTCTAAAACCCCTAGCCGGGTTCTTTGGAAATTTTCTCTCTTTTGACCGGTGTATGGGGGCTAGGGAGCGATTGGGTTTTGCTAGGTTTTTCATTGGAGGTTGCTATCCCTAAAAGATTCAGTTGAGGAGATTATGCTAGTCCTCCCCATGAGTGAGGAAAATGTTTTCGTAGAATATGAGAATGTGGTTGTAGTTCTAAAAAGTGCCAAAAGGGTTACGCCACTTACAAGTTGTGAGACCTACGAAAAGGAAGGGCATCTGACAAAGGATTGTAGGGTCCAATAGATGGAGCTTGTCAAGAAGAATCTAGGCCTCCAACTACAAGATGATAGTTGGAAGATTGTGATGTGCAAAGGTAGGTTTTCCTAGATCCCTCTAGGGGGTCCAGTGGTTGATGCGGATTCAGTTATTTCTGGTGAGTCCCCACCGGTGCAAGGGGGTGATGGGGTGACGATGACGGGGCAATCAAGACGATCGTTGATGCGGTTGAGTAGGAAATATCGGGACAAGAGCTTGTGAAAGCTAATGTGTGAGTGCCAGAGGAGATGGAAACAATGATGTTTGTGCCAACAACAGCAGAGGTAGAGGAAATATGCAAGGATGATGTTGCTGGGATGCCACTTGCGTCGTTGGCCAATCCAGGGGGAGATAACAAATGGATGGGGGTGGAGCTATCCCAAGATCTGTAGGCTGTTTATAGGGGAGGAGAATCTAGTTCACTAGTTTCACTAGTGTTATTTGGGTCATTGTAGTCACCAGGGTCTTCGGGTTCCTTGGGGTAACCCATCAAAGACGGGGTGAGGCTGGTGGTGATCTCTAGTCAAGGTTTCGGGTTTGAACCACCCTCCCTTGGCAACTAGGTTAACATGGTCAACTCCCCTTGCAAGAGATTGCTAAAAGGAGTGTCCTAAATGATGGCCCTTTCCCAGTTTCTCCTAACACAAGCAAGATGGAAAGTTCATCGGTTTTTGTGGCCTGAGCTAAAAAGATACAATTGGAAACTGACTTGGGGATGCAGCTGATCCTCAAGGAGGTGTTCAAATGCACAGGATGCAGAACATGAGGGGACAGGATCTCGGGAAATTTCAGTGATTGGATTTTGATGGTGATGCTGAGTTTTGAGGCTCCTAGGTATGCAATTTTTGGTTTTTGTTTTGGGTCCCTTTGATACTGGACCTTTGTAGAGCTATGTGTTTTTGTTGCCTATTCTAGTAGACATATTTTGGTTGTGGTCTTTCGCATGGCTTGACATTCATAGGTAGTGGTTTTAAGTCTTGTGTGATTGGGGGATTATTTTCTTCACCCCTATTTTTCCTTACTGTACATATTTTACATTAATACATTCTCGAACTTTTCTAAAAAACATGTAACAAACAAGCTAGAATCACTTAAAATTGTAGAGAATCAAAATCTTGCTTTGATTTGCTTACAATATCTACTTATAGGGTTTATTTTTAGATTGTTAGCAATACTAGAGCATCATCAACCTAAATGTCAAACCTAAACACCTGCATTAGGGGAAGGCTGGGTGAATTTTTGATCAGCATTCCATTAATAAAGTTATGGGTATTGCAGATTATAAGCCATCACAAAATCTGCTAGTTAGCAAGTAGGCATGGATATTGTTTGAATGTTTCTTGTTTTGCATTGGTTGAAGTATTTAGCATTCTAGGAACATATTAAAGATATTCTTAACATTGTATTCATTTTGTTGCAATGCTTGGATTGCATGCGTTATTGATTATTATGCATCTTGATATAGAACAAGATTTGATCACTACTACCCAATTCTCAACATAGATGGGGTTACTTAAGAATAAATAGATCTATGGATGCTAAATTGCACATTGCCCAAAGATTTTCAATGAAGCAAATATCATTTGTGTGTATCAATTAAACTTGAACCAAGTAGATCATACACAAAAGGTATTTCTTTTATTTGAATTTCTATAATTTGAAAGGAAAAATCATGGGCAATAAATTACCAACAAAAAAAAAAACACTTCCATATGCGCAAGCAAAAAGTCTGAAACAAAGGATGGACAGTCCTGAATATCTTCTACTAAAAAAGGGAGAAAAACAAAGGACAAAGAATATACTTCTAAAGGTGATTGTTTATCATTATTATTATTTTTCTATGGAATCAAAAAAAAATAGTAAATAGTATATAATAATCATAAAAAAAGGGGGTAGCAGTCTCTATCCTATGAATAGTTATCATTAAAGAAGTAGAATGCTGATTTTTGGAGCAGACAAGTAGCAAAATTCCATGTGCTCTTATGCTAAATGGAAAGGAAAGAAAACAATAACATCTGATGTGTACTAAGCTTGACCCCCATGATAGATTAATATTGTGTCAAAATTTTGAAATCTTCATTATTAAATTTTTTCAGCCACCAAAATGTAGGCTTGAACAAAGGACTATTTAACAATGAATTGGGATATGATAACTCCATTGAAAACCCCTCAAAAATTGACCACAAAATGCTCAGCAAAATAGAACATGTTCACTCCACTTTCCAATTTGCAAAAGACATAAAAGATCACCCATATGCATAATTCATTTATTAATGAATATTCAATGGACTCTTTGGCCATTGAGTTATGATACACCAAGTCTCTCCAACCCTATAGCATCTTGTTGCCCACACAAGAACACTGATGTTGGATAAAATGGTGAGGGCTAACACCATTAAGCATCTCCAAGAATTAAGCCTTTGTAGCCCCCACAAGAGATCACCATCCTTGAGGGTTTAAAAAACAAAAATCACAAAGGCATGAAATACTAAGTGCACATGACAAGAAGAAAATGTTAACTCCTAAGCCCATTACATGCATGCCAAATATCAAATCCAAGACATATGACACAACTATATAAATGAGTTGGCCAATTTGGGGAGGTAGATGATACTTCAAGCTTGGTTTGTTGTCCAACAATTGCTTCAAGAATCATCTTCAAATTACAAGTCCAAGGTGTTACTGAAATTCTCTCTCCCAAAAAAATTAAGAGAATACAATCTTTTCGATCATCCACATAACCCCAAAAATTAATTACAAAAGACTCCAACAATAGCAACAAGATCAGCCTTCCAGGAGCCCACAAGACTACTCAATATAGTCCGAGATAGCTAAGAACAAGCAACAAGCAACCACTCTCTTTGTCCTGTCATCAACTCATGCCTTAAACAAGCAATCTCCCTTTCCTTGGCAAAGATGAAAATGAGAGCAAATCCCTTTCTATTTTAGAAGCAATCTTTTTTTGAGTTGTATCCACCAACACAATATCATCTACAAATAGCATACACCAAGGGATTTCATCTTGTATTTCCTTTATTAATTCATTCATAATAATAGCAAATAAGTATAAGCACATAACCTTGCTGAAGACCAACTATGATCAGAAAATCAAATGTTGTTTGATAGGATGTTCTAATTTTAGTGGTAGGTCCTTTATACATGCCTTGAATTATTTTTATATATTTATTAGGGATGTTTTTCCTTTGCAAGTCCCACCAAATAATATCTCTAGGCACTTTGTCATATGCTTTTTCTAAGTCAATGAAAATCATAGCTAGATTTTTTCTATATTTGTTGTATTTCTCCATCAATTATTGTATCAAGAAAATAGCCTCTATAGTGGATCTTCTTGGCATAAATCCAAATTTTTTTTTTGATAGTGTTGATTCAAGTCTGAGACATTGCTCAATGACTCTCTCCCAAAGCTTCATAGTATAGCTCATTAGCTTGATCCCTCTAGAGTTTAGACAATTTTGTACATCTCCTTTAGTTTTGTAGATGGGAACAATAATGTTTTTATTCCTATTGTTGGGCATTTCTCCATCCTTTAAAATCTTGTTATATAATTGTGTTAGCCAAGAAACTCCTTATCTCCCAATGCTTTCCAAGTTTCTATAGGAATGTTATATAGTTCAATAACTTTTCCATTTTTTATCTTTGATAAGGTTGTCTTCATCTCAAAGAAGGAAAGTTTATTAACCGAACCAAAATTTGGTTCTTCTTCTTGGATGTCTTCTCTTGGAAATTCTTTATTTAATAATTCTTAAAAATAATTTTTCCACTTATCCAAAATTCCATTGGCTTTTACCAAAGTTTTAGATGTGAGCAAAAGACCATATTTTGGACATATTTAGAAATACATAGAAACTTTTGGACAACTTTTCATGTTTTAGCCATTTACATAAATAAGTAAATTTAACAAGAAATTTTATTGATATTTAAAATGTAACTTGGTTAAGGTTTTGGGTTTCTTTTTTTAAAAAAAATAGTTTATGATTTTTATATTGCATTGTTTTAGTGCTTATTTATTACGACTTTGATATTGAGTAGTTTATTGGCTCTTACAATGTTATGTCATGTTTCTGGTCTTTTTTTGATATTCTGTTCTTATTGCACATTAGTCAGGACCACAATTATGATTGTGTTAGACAAGAAAGTACTTGTAGAAACCTTTACTAATCAAGTAAGGAAAAACTGTTTAGTACTCAATGCATTATAATAATCTCGAGATTAAGTTTCTTGGCAAAAACAACTGTTTTATGCAAGATTACATTAGACATGCTTTATTTTAATAGGTAGCCAATGATGTTATGGAAAGGATTAAGTAATGGTAGATTTATTTTTCCAATTGATATATGAAAGTATAATTCTATTGTTTTTTTAATATAAGGAATGTGGGCCTATGGTTTTCACATGCAACTATACGGTTGGGTAGGTTTCTATGATAGTGGCAAATGTTGGTCAATCTTTGTCAATGCTTGTTAAACAAGTTAAACATGATTTAACAAGTTGAGGTTAGCTCATGTTGGCTTAGCCGTCACATGGAAATCAAATTGACTATTTTTTTGGAGTAATTGTATATTTTCATCTTGATAGCATTCTTAAGTTGTGAAATGTATGGTAGGAAATCATGTTTGAGTTTTGTCAATGTGTTCTACAAGCAAATGTAAGGTAAAGCCATGGAATCATTCTTTTAAGGGTTTGATTTTTTTATTGTTTTGTTTTGAGGTTGTGAGAAGTATGTAGGTGTAGAAAGCAACAAAATCAATGAAGAATGGGAAGGTTAGAGGCTAATGTAAAGTTTGTAATCAACCCACCATTATAATGAATCACATTTTACTAGTTGCTAGTTCAAATCTAGCCCTATGTTTTGAGAAGTTGGAAGAAAATAACTGTAGTGAAAACTTAGAGGTTGCTTTTTAGGGTCCTTCAGAACCCATTGACAACCCTAATGCACTCATGTTTCTTATGGGGAGTAGGATTAACAAGTAAGTAATATTTCTTACTGGGGAGACTTCCGATCCCACTTACATATGTTCATGCAAATTGTTCTTGGCAGTGCCAGTGTGAGGAGGCTAGAGAGATCTTTGATTGTGCATTGTAGGAATTTAGGATCTCTTGCTAGGGTTGCTATTAATTCATAGTAGATAAACATGTGTATGCTATTCTTGTATCTTTGTGTATTCTGTATCAAAAGATTGTATTATCACTATAAAACTGTAGGCACATAACGGAAATGGGATTATGGTAATAATATCTATGCTTGGGGAGGTTAATGGAATAACTTATCTAAAATTTCAATTTTCCAAACATGTCATACATATTATTGTTTTAATAAGTGTCTTGAAAGTGTCCAAGTGTCTCATGTTTCATCAAAATCACTTAACCAAAAGCTTTTACCTGTTTAAGCCAAGTGCACGTCATTGCAACTCAGATTTTAGGTAAGTATATATTTCCCATGGAAGATTGAGTTTGTTGTAGAGGGTAGATAATTTTAAGGTTGAGGCCATCTTGACTGATAACAGAAGTTATATTTTTCCAATCTTACTTTCACAGTCCACCCACTTGACTGATAACAGAAGTTATAAGCTGTTGTCCTTAAATGTTAAGGCAGTTTCCTGATTCGGCGAGATTGTCTTCCCTTGGTTCTGTGTATAATAAATTAACCTTAAATGGATATTCGTAATTAGATAAAATTGAAAGGTGATGAAAAAAGAAGAATTACCATTTTGTTTAAACTGAAGCAGTAAAACAAAATGCTGTATAAATATTTTATGTAGCACTTCAGTTCATACAGAAGGTAATGAACGTAGATCTGTCAACTGTTGTATTCAAATTTGTGGTTCAAAATTTTCTTTGAGAACATCGATATGCATATTTGCTCTCTGGATGTTATTATCATCCTTTACAAAACTGACTGTTGAAGAAATAGTGCAGTATTACAAGAGTTCCTTTTTTTTCTTCAATTTTATACTCGAAAGACTAGTGTAATTTGTTTAATGTTATTTTGTAGAAATGCTCAAAGTCTCTGCTAACTGTGCTGATCACACCTCCACCTGTTGATGAAAAAGGACGGAAAACATATGCAAGGTATAATATTTCTTGTGTTAGCGGTCAAATGTTGTGTTCTTTAAAGTAAATAATATCTCATGCAAGATAATGAAGGGTATTTATTATGTAATTTTATCAAAATTTTAAAATTTATCTTATCATTCGTTTTCTAGAGCCTTATATGGAGAAAATGCAGTTGTGAGATAATTAGAATTCCATATTTGCTCTGGGTCCTCATTTTCCCTTATACTCAGATTCATCATCATCATCATCATCCTAGCATCGTCCCAACAAAATGGGGTCAGCTACATGAGTTCTTTTGCGCTATTCGTCTTTATGAAGATCTAAATCTTTGTTTATTTGTAGTTTTTTCAAATAATCTTTGATCGTTTTTTTCCATGTCTTCTTTAGTCTTCCTTCTGGCAAATTTTTTGGAACAATGATGTAGCAACCTTTGCTCATAGGCTCATTGTTTGATCTTCTTTGGACATGTCCAAACCATCTAAGCTGCCATTCTTATAGCTTATTTCAAACAGATGTTACTCCAAGTCTTTCTCTGATATTTGTATTATGTAGTTTATCTCTTCTAGTAACATTGAACATCCATCGAAGCATTTGCATTTCTGCCACACTGATTTGATTGTGAAAAATGCAAACCCTACTTTCAAACTATGTTTGCCACATTTAGGATGCCTGAAATTTGACAAAAACATTGATTGATTTTTACATAAGAAGCAAACCTACATAACTCTACTCTCTCCATGAATGATGTGAGCTAATTCTCATATTGCATTTGAAACATACTTGAGATGCATAGTTATCTTCTTTTAATTATATGTTGAGGATAGTGGATCTTGGAAGCCTAGAAGCCTCCTTGGGGTAAGTCTTTTATTGCATGATGAATGTTTTGTACATTTTGTTATACTTAGATTTTCCTTTCATGCAAAATAAATTATTATTTATTTATTCTTGCTTCAATATCCTAACCCTATTTATTCATCAACAATTAAATTCTTTTATTTGTGCAAAGAAAACAAAGAAAATATATGTGTGATTATGTATATTTATTTGCTTTCCATAAAATGGACCCACATGAATTATGATTGGAAACCCTTTGGGCCCTAGGATAAGCAATTCACCTAAATTCATAGTTAGTAATTAGGCAGATGATGCATTTGATTGGTGTGCATTGTGTGAGGCATGTAATATTTTTAAGGATCATTCACTGAATATATTATAATGATTTCATCCAATTGTCATTTCATGTTTCTTATCTATTATGTCTTGTTGTGTTCTTATTGCCTATTTGTCAAAACCATACCTATTATGGTTCCTTTATGCAAGAAGTACACGTAGACACTTTTATCAATAAAGGAAGAATAGTCAGTTACTTCTCAATGCATTATAATGGTATCAAGCTTAAATTAGAAATAACCACCCTACCTATCTCATGGATGGAAGTGATGACAAAGCATTATAGATATCATTTAAGTGATGACAAAGCATTATAGATATCATTTAAAATTAAGGTTTAGGTTTTCTTCTTCAGTTTAAATGTTTTAGCTCTGCAACCCAAATTTGGATATTAAAATCTATATTTTGAAACTATTTTGCCCATAGTGCACAACCCAACTATGAGATGTCAATCATCACTCTTGAGGCAAACTAATCTTATATTAAGCATTCGACTATCCTAAAGTGCAATCATGTGACTCCATAAACTATGAATGTAATTTGTCTTCTTTTTTTTAAATGATCTTTTAGAGTTGCTCTTGACATATTTCTGAAATGTGAATTGGATCACGGATCATTTTTCTGTTTTAGAAACTCTAGATCACAAATCTCTTTACATTGCAACCTGGAAATTTCTTGAATTTCTATATTGAAATAATGTTTTTTTATAAAATAAAAACATAAGTTTTCTAACATTTTTGAAAAACATATGCAATTCTATTAATAAAAAGTAACAAACAAGTGACCATGGGGGAAATGATTTGAACTTTGCAATGGGCAGGAACTCGGGGAGAGCAGAGGGTGGGGGGCAGCAAAATGGTTGGATGAGTAGGCTTTGGCGGGGTGGTAGGAGGGACTTTAGGCGGAGGTGTCAAGGCCGGGAAGGGCAGTTTTTCTGGCCTTGTGGTTGGAGGTGGCCTAGTGCAGGGTAGGTGGGGTGCAGGGTGGTGGTGGGTCCCTGGGTATGCAATTTTGGTTTTTGTGTTGGGTCCCTTTGATCCTGGACCTTTGTAGAGATTTCTATTTTTGCTACCTATTCTAGTAGACATATTTTGGTTGTGGTCTATTGCGTGGCTTGACATTCATAGGCAATGGTTTTAAGTCTTGTGTGATCGGGGGATTATTTTTTTCACCCTTGTTTCTCCTTATTGTACATATTTTACATTAATACATTCCCGAACTTTTCTATAAAAAAAATGTAACAAACAAGCTAGAATGCTTAAAATTGTAGAGAATCACAATCTTGCTTTGATTTGCTTACAGTATCTACTTATAGGGTTTATCGTTAGATTGTTAGCAATAATGGAGCATCATCAACATAAATGTTAAACCTAAACACCTGCATTCGGGGAAGGCTAGGTGAATTTCTGGTCAACAATCCATTAATAAAGTTATGGGTATTGCAGATTATAAGCCATCACAAAATCTACTAGTTAACAAGTAGGCATGGATATTGTTTGAATGTTGCTTGTTTTGCATTGGTTGAAGTATTCAGCATTCTGGGAACATATTAAAGATATTCTTAACATTGTTTTCATTTTGTTGCAATGCTTGGATTGTATGCATTATTGATTATTATGCATCTTGATATAGAACAGGATTTGATCACTACTACCCAAGTCTCAACGTAGATGGGGTTACGTAAGAATAAACAGATCTATGGAGGCTAAATTGCACATTGCCCAAAGATTTTCAATAAAGCAAATATCATTTGTGTGTATCAGTTAAACTTGAGCCAAGTAGATCATACACAAAAGGTATTTCTTCTATTTTTATTTAAAACAAATGAAAGCTCCCATTGGTAGACATCTTCTTCAGCAATGCATCACCTTCATAAATCTGATGGCATCTAAGTGATCCTTCTAGACTTTTTTATTTCTAGTGGATGTCTAGTATCCAAGACTAAAGAATTGTCAACAATAAAATAAAATAAATTAGTGAAATTTATAGGTTATTGAAGAGTATGCTATATATATTAACTTTAGCCATCGTTTATGTATTATCTACTATTATATTATCTTCTCAACTGTGGCTCAATATGTCCTTAGCTTTAGTCCACTTGAAAGGATTCACTTTCAATAGCCGGTAATAAAAATCACATCCAGTAAAAAGGCAACAATGTATTTCATAGTAGAAAATTTGCAAAGTTAAATAAAAAGTGATGCTTAACCATTTATATTTGCTATAAAAGCAAAAACATGGCAACGAAGATTTGGTAAATGGTTTCAGAGACACTGCTCACCAGACCTTTAAATGGCAAATGATGTGAATAAGATTCTGTTTATACTCAGAAACAGGAACATGAAGATGTTCTTTAATCCTCCCAGGTAGTGCTGCATCGTTAGCTCCATAAAAGACAGTAACTGCTACAGGAGCTACACATGAATTCTGCAAAAACAAATACCAGGAAATAGAGTACATAAACAAAAGGTGCTAGAAACAGTTTAAAGGAAGTTGTTAGTTATCTTCTTGTTTTGGAAACTACATAAAGCTTTGGGCTTTCCAAATTTCATTGTAACATACCGTCATAATCCAACCTTACTCTCTTTTTAACTTGATCATTATCATTCCAATGATAAAGACTTACCAAATTTAGGGTTTATTTCAAAAGGTACAATTTCTTGAAATAAGGTATATTTAAACTTGTTCCAAATCACTCTTGCATAGGGACAACAAAGAAATAGAGTTTATCACCTTGACACATCACCAGATATCGCATGCATATGCTCAATTTAGAACACATATGAGTAACCTTAATAATTTTAAAAATTTGTTGGAATTGATATTTTGATGTCTAATTGTTATACCTAATGATAAAAACTCAAATTTGCAGCAATGACATAAATTTAGTATAAAGCAGAGTCTTCTTTAACTGATTTGTTTTGAATTAACAGCACTTCTTCTGTGACTGTGCATGATGGACTTCATTTATCTCATTGTACAATTTGTTTTACTAATAATAACTGTGCTTTTAAATTAAATTAACAAAATAGAACAATTGTTGTTAGCAAGTGAATGATATAAGTTACAAATATTTAGTTATTTATCCAAATTGTACCTTTGTGTTGCTGTTACAAAGCTAACAGAAAGTAGCTTCTTATGCCAATACAGAGCCCTCCAAGTAAAAATCAGATATTCAGGGAGACTGGTATTATAGTGTCTCACTTTCGTACACATGACATTGACTTTTTATAGCTTATGTCTCATGACCTTTTATACCTTATGTATGCTCAATATGGATATATAATATGGTTGAACTTATCACTTGTTTTTGAGGCTCTAAAATTAGACTCTCTTGTAATCATAAGTTTATCTGGATGTTTTAAAATTTGTCCTTATGTCCAAGATAATATTCATTGGTAGATTTTCTAATTATTTAATACTGAAATTAAAAAAAATATGTTAGTTTTTATTGAACAACTACAAGTTTGATATCATCATAAAATTGATATAATTGAAAGTTTCCAAATTTTAATTTAATTAAAATTTAACATGCATTTAAATTTAATGTCATATGTATAATGAATTTAATATTTTATGTCAAATTTAGAGGAAATGTTATGTGATAACTACATTTTGCCTCTAGGTACCATTTGTAATTTGTTTGTCTTTTAAATTGTAGTTTTCATACTTTGATGCCTAAAGCAGAGTTAACATTTTAATTAATTATGTGATTGGTTGCAGAATTGTAGAACTATAGATTATGTGATTTTGCATCTTTGGTTGCACCTTTTATTAATGTTATTACATATTTAAATGAAAAAAATGTCATGTTCATATCATTTATCCAACACTTCTGTTCACTCTCTTTAGGCTACAAGTGTGTTGATCTTGTTCATGCTTTGGTTAATGCTAAAACCTTGTAAATGGACAGGTTTTGTGTGTGTGTTGGATTGGATGAGTTTTGATTGTAGGGATCATAATGAGTAATTTATTGGACTGGATAAAAAGTTATTTGAAGCACTGTATAGTGATCAATTACAGGCAAGACCTATCCAATATTCATTGTTGAAAAATTACTGTACAGGAATTTTTTTCCAATTCTTAATACAAACAAAGGTTAGTTCACATGTAATCAAGGAGATACACTTCTACATAGGTAACATAAGTTCAAACCTCTAATCTTAAATGAAGACTATTTCAAAACAACAAAATTGTCCATAACCATTCTAGAATTAAAATCTTAGATATAAAAGTAACAAAAAAGGTAGATAAGGAATAGTTGTATTAGCTAAGGATGAAATGGCTATGGTTACGTTTTCATTCAAAAGAGACATTTGACACAACTAAAAGAGTCCATTTTGAAAGGAAGCAAGCAACAGTAGTGAACGTATTGGCCTAATGTTTAAAACATACCACTACAATATAGTACATTGTCAAAGTAAAGTATTAGTGTTTTAAAAAATTGCATGACGACTTGGGACTGAGGAATCACATAGCAGTATAAGTTATTTAGCAACCACTTCAATATCCCAACCCAATAGACAAAATCTTAGTGCTAGGTATGTTGCTTCACAGTAAAAACTGCAGTAGAAGATGTGCCGTTCAACACCTCAAGGATGTTGGTGATCAAAAGCAACAACCAGATCGCCAATGACAGTTTGACCTAATTATCAAAAGTGAGTCTGCCCAAATTAGTCTGAACAGTGAAAGTGCCTAGTGCATAAAAACTTTAAACATACACTTTTCATTTTTAACTCATTGCCAATAGCCAATGAGTAAGGTGTCACACTCTATCATTAGTAGTTGTCCTCTTCAACAACACAGTGTTACACTCTGTCATTAGCAGCTGTACTCCTCAACTACACAATTTGTTAACAACAATGCGGTAGTTTTGTGCTTTGTCATCACCATCCTACATTACCTTCAGCAAATTTGGCTTCATTGTGTGGTTGTATTTTCAGTCCTTTGCAAGTCATTTTATGTCTGAATTGTTTATTCTTCTTTCCTACTATGTTTGCTTAGGTTCTTTAGCAAACATTTCTAGTTCATATTGATTTCTCTACAAAAGCTTTTAGCCAAAGATTCCCAACAACAAATTATAGCCTAAAATGACAAGCTGAAATCAACCTAGAAAATAAAAATGCTGATGCTTCTCATACTCATACTCCATAGTGCTGAATGATAAGACTTGCTTCCTTTTTAAATTTTTTTTTTTGTTCTAGCAAATAAAATAGATAAATACTACTGTGAAGCCAGAGGTGAAAATGCTCAAACTTCAATGGTAAAATAAATAAAACTCTCGCTTTGTGGGCTGTTGTGTTGTTTCTTTCCTCGTTGATTCTGTGCTCTAATTCACTTTGCGTTTGATTTGTAATCATCTTTCTAGGTACATTGTTGATGGCAAAAAAATAAAAAATAAAAAGCTACAACATGCAAAGCAGTGGTCAGTAATCGGTAATGTAGCAGGGGGCTGCCCGTACTAACCTGGGCAGACTCAGCTCCAATAGTTAAGTCTAGCACCAATGACTTTAGGATGAAAACATGATGGTTCACAATAAGGTAACCGCTATTAGCAATCACATTGCGCTGAGCTTAATCATGATTCTGGTTTAACACTTGGCCTAACTTGAAAAATAATAAGTAAGGTAAAGCAAGGTGATCTTCAAAAGAATACAAAGCAGCCAAATGGCTTCCAAAACCCTTTGATACAAAGCAGCAAGAAAGAGAGACACGGAGAGACGGAAACAAACAAAGATGATAGTTATAGTTAAGCGGAAAAATTACGATAGGAAATATCTTGGGCAACAACAAAACCGCGCATCTAGAATTAGCCTTCGTATCCGCGCAAAACAATGTCTGCCTGCAGGACATTCACCAATTCATTAATTCATTTGCATTTCTCATTTCTAAAACCAAAGTTCAATTTCAAATTGGATTGTTACCTTGCGGCAGTAATGATTGGCAAGAGCGGCTCCCCATACAGCAGAGGGTTCAAAGCTGTGTTGAGTGAGGGAATCTCCGAAGAGTAGAATCTCAGGCCCCGGCTTCATTGATTGAATGTTCAAATGCACGCACACACTTACTTGATCGTTTGAAGCATGTAAATGTAATTGCAGCACGTACGCAATGCCCCGTCGCTTAAAACAAAGTTCCGATACCAAGGCCACATGTAGGTGTTTTTTCCTACTCTGCGGTGTGACACTGTAAGCAGTGTAGAACAAAGAAACGACGTTTTGTAATANGTAATGTTATACAAAGAAATTGACTCCTATAAATACTGAAATTTTATCATGCTAGACATTAACCTATGTCTTGACGTGGTGCTACTATGGTTGCTGTTGAAAATACTGAAGAGCCAAAAATGTTTGACGTGGTGCTACTATGGTTGCTGTTGAAAATACTGAAGAGCCAAAAATGTTTGACGTGGTGCTACTATGGTTGCTGTTGAAAATACTGAAGAGCCAAAAGAATGTTTGACGTGGTGCTACTATGGTCTCTATCATGAATCAGAGCACATATCAGAGAATGTTGAAAATACTGAAGAGCCAAAAGAATGTTTGATGAGAGAATGTTGAAAATACTGAAGAGCCAAAAGAATGTTTGATGTAGCCTTGGTATGAGACGTCCAAGTGACCTGGACAACATTTCCAGCCACACTCGCATACATAGCGCCTATCCTTGTAAAGTTTTTGTTTATATATATAGATATATATATATAATATTGGAAATTGAAAACTAGAAATTTTTATTATGTTCAAGAAAGTCCATAGAATTTGGATTTATTGCACAGTTGCAAAGCTTCAAAAAATTTGCAAAGAAAGTTGAAAATATTTACACATGTTTTTTGGAGATTTCTTCTTAAGATTGTCACAACAGATCTCCACTTCATTCAAAGGGATATTAGGTGAACATAGATCAATGCTTTATTTTTCACCCCAAAAAAAATATATGCTAAAGCCTTCCAATGCATTGGTGATAAAGAAGGTTAAATTTTGCTACATGCAAATGATTGAAGTTGTATTTCCTTTTATGTTAATTGAAAAAAAATAAAGTTATATGGTTTATTACTTGTAGAAAAGTTACTAGAGCCAAAGAAGGTAAGAGACCATATGATAAATGAGGAGTCAAAACATCTTGTTATTCATCCTAAAAATATTAATTTTGCTTGTTTTACTACCAAACTTATGCTTTAAAACATTGTATCAAAAGTGGAATTTCAAGCCAAAAAGGCCAAATCAAAATTAAAATTAAAATTGAATTAGAAATATGTATATATGTATAGGATGAGTAACAAAATTTTATATTATTCTAAAGATGCTTCATATTGTATGGTTTGACTAAATGTACACTATGATACATTAGAAGAATTGTAGAGGGATATACAATTCTCTTAAGTAAGACAAGAGTCTTCCATAAATTAAATCTATCTTTTTTGTAACCTACGTAAATAAACAACTAAGTGAAAGTAACAAAAGCAAATAAATTTTATCATAAATACCTAGAAAACTAGAAATAACTTTCATTACCATCTTCAATCTAAATTCTCTAGCAACATTTTTGGTAAATACTATTATTGCCAAAGTTACTTTCATAAGAAACATAGATTCTTGAAATTTCCAATCTTAAAGCTTGTGCTTCATCTTGTATATCCATGTTTAGTTAATTGTTCCAACAAATATTTTTCCAAATATTTTTTTACTAAATTTATGAATGTTAACAACTTCTTCAAAGTTACCAACACACTTCATTCAATTGAACGAAATGGATATCACTATCTCTAACCTACCAAATGTACACTGCTATGTTATTTGTATGCACTTCTACTGATGAAAGATTAAACTTTTGCAAGATATCATTTTGCAAGATATACAATGATTAGACATAAGACACTTGTTCAATATATCAATAATAACACACTGTTTAAAATATAAAAAGAGATAAAAACATAATAAACTAGCTTCTTATTATATCATTATTTAATTTGACAATAACATGTACATTTTTTTCCAACCATCACTACATTTTTTGAATAGAGCCTAATCAAATATAGACGAGATAAATTTTTATGTTATTTGCATCATTCAATGCATGCAAATCAACAATATATAACATTATCTTCAATGAATATATGTCATCAACATTTGCAAGTATCAATTTAATAGGCAAATAATAAATAATTATATTATATTAGATAAAACATTAACAAGGAATTTGATCTTCTTCTCAAGCATACCAATATCTTTGAATCCACCTTTTCTCCCATTCCAAAGTAAAAGTTATTCAATAATGTAGTCACCTCACAATCATGTCATGGATTACAATTAAAGCATTACCATCCACTCCATTCAAAATGTACTTGAAGATAATCACATATGTTGATTGAATCTATTACATGTCATTCATATTATTTACTGCTTGCATTGCATTTGAAGCATATGATCTATTTCTTTCATCACACACTTTATGACTTCTAAAACTATTGAGTAATTAAAATTGTTTCTCAAAGAGGATAAAACACTATATATAAATTTTAATGATCAAGAATAAGTTATTCAATAGGAAGAATAAAAATGATCAAATATTCTTTTATTTTTTAAAATAATAACATATAATTATCATAAACAAAGACATCTATAATAACACCATGCTTTTTAGATTTTGATAAAAAGTTGACTTGGGGATTCCAAAATAAACTAAATAATTACCTTGATGTAACTAAGCTTTGAAAGGTTCGAAAGCCATCCTTGATGCATTAGGAGATTAGCCCTTTCCTAATATTGATAGTTAGCCTCTTAACCTTTTAAAAAAATAGCTTTACAAAACGTTTACTAAGCCAACACCTCTTTTGATAAAATAGTGAAACAACTTTTTGATGCATCCCTTAAAAACCATGGACGGGGAAGGTAATAATTCACTTATAAAAAGGCAAATGCCAAAGACTGTTTAATGCCGGACACCTGGTCATTTAGCCTACGGTGAAGACTGTTCAATAATAAAACAATAGAATACAAGACAAATACAAGACAATAATGTATTGTTTTTGACGAACTTTGATTCCCCAAGTGACACTCGGTTCAGATTTCCGAACACTCTCCCATAGCGCAGATCTGCACTATTGACAAACTTGGATTCGCCCCCTAAACTCTGTTCAGGTTTCCGAACAGCTACCAATGACGCGGAGTACCTTTTCCATAACGCGGAGTTCCACTTTTGACTCTGCGCACATGCCACTACAAATAAGAAAAGTCCTTTACCCACCAAGTTTTGGACCATATTTTACTCCCTGCTATAATTTCGGTGAAACTTCCTCAAGCAAAGAAAAGTTCACGTTGCATCGAAAGGCTAAATTTTCATCGCTCGGCTGCATTGGTA
>MNCI01009968.1:52130-64213 GCA_015680685.1 Gnetum montanum | reverse complement strand
AAGCAAGGAAATAAGAAGGGAAGTAAACAGTGCTTTAAGGGAGAAATTGCACAATGCAGAAATTTTAGTGGTGCTAGACAATATTCATAGGAAAATTCCATTGAGTTCTGTGTTTATTGATGATGATGTTCCTCTGAGTCCAAGGAGCATCATTATTGTAACGAGCAGGGAAGGGGGAGTTCTTAAGCATGACCCTGAAATTCAGCGGTACCATCAAAATTTGATTGAGTGGAAAATCTCAAATCTAGATTTCTATACATCAAAGAAAATATTTTGCCAGTACACATTTGCAGGAATTGAGATTGAGAATGATGAATTCAATGAACTGACTAATAAGATTGTTGGAAAATGTCATGGTATTCCATTAGCATTGACTACAGTTGGCAAAAACCTCTATAGAGAGGATATTGATTGCTGGAAATCTTTATGGAATTCTATAAAAGATTCTTTGCCACATGATGTGAAAGATATACTAAAATTCAGCTATGATAATCTTGGTGAGTTAGAAAAATGCTTATTCCTAGATATAGCAACTATTCTCTTAGGGGAAAAAGAGAAACTCCTTGTTGAACTTCGGCGGAAAAGTGCTGAAGAAGATGCTGAATTTGAAATTTGACATGCTCTTAATGTGTTGAAGAAGAAGGATTTGATTCATGTGTCTTATGATGGTGATGGTGTTTTATATATGCATGATGTGTTTGTGGACTTGGGGAGGAGCATAGTTAAAGATGAAGATTCATGCCCTGGCCGTCGCAGCCGTGTGTGGGATCCTTCAGATGTCAAAAACATGTTATCTGATGAAACGGTATGACTTTGTAATTATTTGATACTGAAATTTGGATTTGCTTTCTTTTTAAGTAAAATGATTAGTGTTTCGTTGTTTTCTTTTTCTGCAACATAATCCTTGTTCTTTGCATGCAAAGGAAATCACCTGAGAGCAATGTTTGTAAATTTCAGGGAACTGAAAAGGTGAAAGCACTGAACTTAGTTTTTGAAGGCTTAGAAGTTGTTTTGGATGAAGATCAATGTCCATGGTCTGCAGATGCTTTTAGTAACATGTCATCTTTGGAAATTTTGATTGCACATGGTGATTGTATCGAAGGTATTCCACTAGTTAATTACTTATCAAAAGAACATGTACTATTTAATTTAATGTATTTTTGGAGATTTTTTATTTAAAAATGGTGATAACATTGGATTTATTTTTATTTTACTATGTTGATCAAGGTGATCTTTCCAAGTTATCAAAGAGATTGTTATATTTGCAATGGACTGATTTTCCGTACCATGAGATTCCTGGGACACTATGGTTAAAACATTTGAGAGTCTTACACGTGACTGGTGAACACCTGACGCTTCTATGGGAACATTCTTCAAAGGTGAGATTTAATAATGCATTGTTATAAGAGTTAGAAACGGACTACGAGAGTGCTTTAAATATTTTATAAATGTCCGTTAATAACATAAAGTCATAATTCATAATTGAGTAATAACAGAATCGCTGTAATAACATTGTATAAGTTGCATAATTTCAACTATTTAAGTCAAGTTTTTGATTTAAAATTTATTGTAATCTGAAATAAAATAACATTTATGACTCTAGGCTAGAATAATGATAATGAGTATATATTAGCATGAGTACTTATTTAAGAGTAATTTTAAAATAACTTGAATAGAAAACACGTGGAAAACATAAGGCAATATTTGTTTGCACTTGGGAACCGTATTTTAATTTTACCTTTATTTAAAGACAAAGTCCAAAAGAAAATCTTCCCTAATTTCTTTTTAACAAAATAAATAGTTATGTGATATACGTTTCTAATAAAAATCTAATGCCGTGCATTTAACAGGATGCTCCAGCAAAATTGAGACAACTTAATTTAATGCATTGCAGAAATCTGCAAAAGCTTCCGGAATCAATGGGAAAGCTTAGGCACTTATCATTCATGGATCTGTCTGATTGCACATCTTTGGAAATTTTACCAGATAGCTTTGGCCGGCTATGTGGACTGAAAGATCTAAGATTATCCGGATGCCATGCGTTGACACAGTTGCCAGATACTTTTGGAGATTTGACAAGGTTACATACATTGAAGATGACAGAATGTTTTGCGTTGGTGTCATTACCTGAGACCTTTGGAGGTCTTACAAGCTTAGTTGATTTAACAATCAAAGAATGTTCCTCATTAGTGTCATTACCTGAGACCTTTGGAGGTCTTACAAGCTTAGCTGATTTAAAAATCAAAAAATGTTCCTCATTAGTGTCATTGCCACAGTCAATCGGGAAACTGCTGCGATTAGGTTCCATAAACCTGTATGAATGCACATCTTTGGAATTCATCCCAGAGAGCTTTGGGCAGCTACAAGGATTGAAATATCTCGACTTGCTGGAATGTCCTGCATTGAAACTGATGCCTGAGACTTTTGGACATCTGACAAGCTTCAGTTTCTTGAAGATGCCAGGGTCATTCAGGGAACGCTTGCAATTAAGACAGCTGAGTATCTTCATGAACATGAGCTCATTGTCATGCTTGACAAACTTATATAAGCTCAATGAGTCAGGGTGTTGCAAAAAAAATTTCTCTATAGAGCCGCTCCAAGGGGTAAGGCCCCCATCCAACCTGTGTCTCGCCTTGTCAAATGCCCGTATGGAGCTTGCAGAGCTGGAAAACTTTGAATTTTGGAAAAATTATTCAAATTGGAATTGCCAAGTTACTCAACAACAGAATCATCTCATATGGCTGCTGCGCGAGGTTGGCCAAGCCATCCAAATTATTGAAAAGAGAGGCACTGCTGCCACTTTGCTTTCAAGTGAATTTGAGTTAATTGGCATTTATTTCATGGAATCTGCCTGCCATATGTCCCGTAAAATGCTCAGACTGCATGTTGAAGGCTTCTCGAATTTATCAGAACTGCCTCAATCTCTGGGTAACCTTCGGCATCTAGTGCGACTGGCTCTCATTAATTGTTACAATCTCCAAAAGCTTCCCGACAGTGTTGGCAGTCTTTCATGTCTCACAGAACTTTTGTTAATTGGATGCTTGAATTTAGAAGAGTTGCCGGACACAATTGGCAACTTACAAAATCTTACAGAACTAAGGATTTGTACTTGCCTTGCTTTGAAAGGACTACCGTCTTCCCTGGTGAATCTTTCTCGTCTGGAAAATTTAAAGGTGACAGACTGCTGGATGGTGGCAGTAATACAGACGCAGGCATTGTTTGGTCTCAAATATCTTGCAGTATGTGGTTGCTTTAACCTAAGAAGAATTATTGGGCCTATAGACCTTTCCAAGCTTGAAAATATTATAATTGAAGGGTGTTTTAACCTGAGAGAAATCATGGTAAGAAGAGCGCGTTTCAACAAGTTGAATAATCTCTCTATCACAGGGTGTTACCAGTTAACCTTCCCGAAAGGGCTCGCGGAACATCTGCCTCTGCCGTACTGTGGGTGGGGGCACCGTTCTCGGTCCTTGTCGCTGTCACTCAACCACGACATCGGCAGTGAATCATGCTCCGAGGTGAGTATGCAATTTTATTTCTAATTTGCATTGTCGCTGTTTATTTGGGGTTACATTTCTTATGACCCGGTACTTGGTGCTCACATTGCCAGTGTAGCTCAACATAAAATAGGCTAATAAGAATTGAATTTGTAACCTGCATCTTTATCTTAGATAACGATGATGATTTTATCGGGAAACCAGNTGTTGAACCCAGGCGTTACGAACCATGTTGGAGATGGCGTGCTATGATGCAAGAGCATTAAATTTTAAATCGAGCCCAGCATTGTTTTTGGCAGTGCAGGAACAGGTCAGAAACTTGGTCAGCGAAAGGCACCGTAAGTGCGTCTTTCGTAAACTCCCCACTACTCTAGGCGGCCCTTCAATCCCATATATTTTAAATGCGGCGGTGTTGTGTTTTATTTCAGCAGTTTACAGTGCTGACCTTCCGAAACACGTTCCCCCACCTACAACCACCTTTGATTTATTCGATAAACACCTTCTTTTCCGGCCAGCAAGTTTTAGGCGTTTTGATTTTGGGGAAGAAATCCACTTTGCTGTATTACGCTTTAATGCCATCCTTCAAGAGCACGACCACGACCGCGTTTTTGACTTCTTCGTTACTCCGGTAAAGGAGGACTTTGTCAGTGGTCGTGAAGGCATGGACAATTCTTACTTTCCAAGTTACGAAGCACTTGTAAAGGAAGGATGGCTCATTTTTGTGGATGGCAGTCCGGGAGAAGAATCAGTGGTTAAAGAAATATGCAACATCATTTATTCAGAAGTCATGAAGCAACGCTGCTTGACTCATGCATGGACTCATCTGCCTTCTCAGCTCAGCATTCATGATTTTTCAGCACTTGACATTGCAGGTTGCCAGATAACCAAGATCTCTCGTCATTACAATACTTGTATTATGGTAAATATATCTTCATTTCGACATTGCAGGTTGCCAGATAACCAAGATCTCTCGTCATTACAATACTTGTATTATGGTAAATATATCTTCATTTCTTTTATGCAATGTTTGGTATTGGAGCATATTAGGCATAAATAAGATATAATAGTTGCAAATAAATTTGGTTGGTTAAAAAACACACTAATTTTCTTAATAATATTTTCATAACTCATAACATTCATATTTTTACTATCCAAATCTACAAAGTAAAATTTCAGTTTCAGTTTGAAAATTATCTAAACCTTTCAACCAGTATTATCTATCTGAATTAGCATTGGCTTGGGGATGGGGATGGTTTAAACAGGAAGAAGAGACAGGTTTAACATGGAATAGAAGACGGTGCATTTTCAAGGATGACCATGCATTGCTACTGGAGCAACGAAAATGCAGTAAACATAGCTTCCTACCACATCATGTGGTTGACGGTGATCTGGAATCAGTCGTGGCTAATCTGTATGAAATGTCAATCTCCATGTTAGTGAAAGGCAAGGTGGTTCATTCAAGAAAATTGCAAGAATTCAGTCCAAAGACCGAAGAAAAAATTCCTTCTCCACTGAACCGTCTGCTTCAAGAAAGAGCCTTTCATTCCACATTTAAAACACTGCATAAGATGAGACTCGGCATGCTCAAGAGACAGAATAACAAATATTTGAAATACGCTTGAGATGCTCGTACCATGGCTGATGATGATGGGTAGCCTAAGTAAAAACTTTACTGAGAATCAGTTTTCTATTGCTTTCTGTACTTTGTAGTTGATAAATTCTTATTTCAAATGATATAAATTTATAAACTTTTATGAACTTTAGTACACAAAAATGTTTCCAATGGCCATTCATTTTTTCCCATTTGAATATCTTTGTATACATTGTTTCATAACATTGCAGTATATTTCGTGAATCATAATGAAACTTTTGCTTACATTTCAATCTCTTTATGGCATTTATTTTTCTTGCAAGTAATGCTCTTCTTTAAATAACACTAAAAGGATGATCACTCAAAAGCTCAAGTCTCATTTTGCCGAGGAAAGCCTAATCTTTTTGAACTAACTATGCCCAGGCTCTTTAACAAACACCATTATTCCAAGTAGTGGTCCCTTTCTCTTGAACTCGTATTCATGGCTCAAATTATGTATGCTATTTTTATAGTTTCTAGAGTAGTGCCTTTAAAATAGTAGCTCATAGCAATGAATGAGGATACCAAAAAAGCAGCTAAAATAAAATTGGAAAAAGACTTGGAGTAGTTTTAGATAAGTTAAAGAAAAGATATCTTAAATAGTTTAGGAATGTTCAAGAGAGCTTAGATAATAATCTCCCTAGAAAGAGATCATTACGTCATAGTTGCAAGAAACACCACTAGAAAAGAAGACCATAAAGGGATTAAAAAAAAAAGATTAAAGAATACTTGTCAAAATTACAAACAAATCAAGTGTGAGGTAAGAGATTTTAAAAAAAAAAGATTAAAGAATACTTGTCAAGATTACAAACAAATCAAGTGTGAGGTCTTGATAGGGGTTAACTGTGAAAGAGATTTTATGTTGTTTTCCTATTCTTGGCATAAGATAAGACTATGTTGATGATTTTTGTTTTTCTTTCAAAGGCAAGGGATATATTCGAAGCTATTAATTCTTATATAAGAATCATTGTGAAACTTGTTAAACTTGTTGTATTTTCCATTTATAAAAATATTTTTATCCAAGCTCCATATCATTTTCTTAATTCTGTTTAACATAATTTTATTAGATGACTCTGCTAAACTATTACCTTGGGGATAGTACTTAGTTACAACTTTGATAATAATATTATGTTCCCTAGACTAATTGGTAAATTCTATAGATATGAGAGCATGTCCACTATCAATTACTAAAGCACAAGGATATCTATATTTAGAAATTATATCATTTTCTAAAAATTGAATAACCTCCAGAGATGTTGTAGTTTTAGTAACCATAGCTTCTAATCAACATGTGCAATAATCAGTAGTCGTTAGGATAAACTTATGTTGAGTCATTGATAATGGATTAATCACTCCTATGAAATCTAAAGCCCATTGTGCAAGGATCTACATTCTATTAATCACTCACATTTTAAGAATTACTGAATAATGACCAAAATGAGTTGCAACATTTATTTAGGAAAGAAATGCTAGTTGTTGTCACATTTTATTAACTCTTATTTGCTTTACTAGTTAGAGATTCTATAGGTAATTCTTACGCCTCAAGGTGCTCACTTTTGAATAACTTTATCTCAAAATTCCACTCAAGCATTGTTCTACACTATTAATTATGTTTACGAATCTTTAATTTTTGTAGTTTTGTGAAGACTAGTCATGATGTACTAATCTTTTATACCTCATCTATTTAAAGTCATGTATTTGATAACAGATAATAAAATAATATTATTATTAACTTCATGATAAGCTTGAGGGCTAACATTGAAGATTTGTTGTGTTCTAGCAAGCTTAGCATGCTAGTGTCTATATACAATTACACCATGAACTTTAGTATACATAGTCTATGGTGTTTTGTAGGATGTATTAAGTTAGTTATATTTGATCAAGTATATTAACTAATAATAACTAATCATTATGTCTATTCATTTTTTAGACATGACTATTCTATTATAACTATATAAGTGATGATTTTGGTCCCATAAAAATATGAAACATGATAAAACAATAATATGCATTACAAAGTACAACACAGTATTCATATTATAAAAGAGATACTTGTTTATTTTATTCTTCTCTATTACTTTTTAGTTTATGTTTTTATATTTGACATGTATAACATTGTGGACTTATTTTATGTTCATGGCACATGTTTATTTCAATCACAATAGTTATTAAATTATTTCTATTATATCCTAGACATGGTGATTAACATCATAAAATGTTTATACATGGTTCCATCTTCTCATAGGTTCTACCCTAAGTGCAACATGATCACCAAGTTCGTGTCACTTGAAGGGTGGGTTTACTTAGGGAAATTTGGATATTGTTGACATATTGATTAAACATAGAGGATACCTTGAATCATGCCAATGATCTATAGACTTGCTTTACTTGATAGATGGGTTATCCAATGCGACTAACAGTAGGATTTGCATTATGATATGCAAAGGAATATTATTAAGGGAATTTCAATTGATGATCAATATATGCAATTGCTTAACATCCACTTTGCAAATGATTCTTTCTTTATTATTAAAAATTCTTTGTAATATATCAATAGTTTGTTAGTTCAAGTGATGGAATACTACAAGTTTTCTAGTCCTTGTATCGATTGACAAAATTGTATGGGCAATATTAATGAGTGGGTTATTCTTAAGCCTTAAAAAATCTTTAAAAAAGAATTTGTCATCAAAATTTTAGAAATACCATTTTCTTTTAAGCCTAATCTAAATATTTTGTAGAAATTATGTGGTTGATAAAATTGAAAAGAAGCTTGATAAATAAAAAGAATAAAAACTCACCCTTCCTGGCAAAGTTTTAGTTATTAAGCAAATACTTCAATCTAGTCATGTATATTTCTATAATTGTAAGAATCTAATGAATCATCGCTAGGTTGTGTCAATGCATCCCCATCGATGCATACCCGTTGATGCATCCCCATTGATGCATGCGGAGATGTGTCAACGAAGTGTCTGAGTCTACCTATATAAATGTGCACATCCACTACATTTATGGCATCGGTTATTCACTATCTTAGTGAAGTTCTTGCAGTTTTTTTTTCCAACAGTTAGAATATTTTCTAAGTGCTTGTAGTAGGAGTCAAGAAGTGTAGGAATCCTTATTTGAACATTGATGTACCTAGACAATTTGGTGTGACAACAATAAAGATGAACTTCTTGATAAACCTTGTAGCATTTAGAAATAGTTTAATATTTACTTTAATGCACTTTAATGTTCATGCAATTTACTTAAATGTCCTTAGTTAAATAATTAAATACGAATAATTAATACACATAAGTACAACCACCTTGAGCATAATGTTAATGCTTGGCAATCTTAGTAGTGCTTGCACTTGGTAATCCAGCAACATTATAACATGTTTAGGATGTGTATGATAGGTAGGATTGGATACTTGTGCTAGGAGTAAGCTTAAGGCATTATATAGTTATTAGATTAATTAAGACTTAATCACATTATTTTACACTTAGGATAAAATAGATAAAAAATATGAAATAATATAAATCATGTGCTTTGATTACACTTAACCATACCTTTGTGCATACACAAGTGGAACTGGGAAGACAACAATCACGTCCTTAGGTTCACTACCTAGATAATGTGCATTTAGAGCACTACAGTCTATAGAATTCGACTGTATCACTAAGTGGATGCTTGTCATTCATATGGTTGGGTGTAGGGTATACTTGCTACTCATAATTGGCACCATTGTCAGGAACTTTAGTTAGCTATGTGCGTAACCTAGGAAGTAGTGAAATCATCCAACAACATTGTAAAGAACCCTAAAGTCAAAATCATTAAGATAAAAAAAAAAGCACACTATTTCCCAAACATTAACATGGCCTCTTCTCATAGGGAAGACTCTCCACCACCATTCTTGGGTGATTCCAATCCAAGGCAAGAAGGCTTGAAACCACCCGTGCCCTAATAATTCAAGGTGATCTATACTCATCTGAATGCCTACACTTCAAACTTTGCCTTCATCCTACACTAGGATGAACAAATGCGATGGAGGGACATGGAGGACAACATCTTGTTGCCCTCTCGATAGATTTGTTCCTGTGACGCTACTCAACAATCTTCTCAAATTGGGCATCGCAAGACTCAATGCTAAGTATGAAGTGCAAGATCATGCCTACTAGGATTATCATTCCACAGAGGCACAAAAGAAGAAAGATCGACACATGGAAGCTCGTTGTGAGGCCTAAAAGGCAAGTGGTTTCCAACCCACTTGTTCCTGTAGCCACACAAGGAAGGAGAGGACTTCTCTTTTGGAACCTCTCAATACACTAATTTTCCTCCTCTCCTTGATGAGAAGACCCTTAATCGACGTCTATAATCCATTGTAGACAACCTTGATTTTGGGAAGAATGCAGCCCAAGATCAAGGGGCCTTAAAGAGGGAGAGTCAAGGCAGGAGCAATGACAAGCACGATGATAAAGACAAATATGGTGATCGTGGGAGGGAATAGAGAAGAGGGAGTAGCAAGCATAGTTTTGGTGCTGGCTCTTCTTCACCTTCGTCGTCCTCATCGTCTTCCTCCTCCAACTTCGATTGAAGCCACAAGGATAGTAAAGACCATGATGGAGGTAATCAGCGAGATAGAGATGATCGTAGATCCCACCGAAATAGTAGAGACTAGGGGCATGGGTAATCAAGGAAGGAGTATCACAGAGAAAGAAGGGATAGCATAGGTCATCATAGGCATCATGGCCATGATAGGGGCCACCGAGAATGCGATGACTATGATGAGCCTCTACTTGCTACAAGAAACATGCTGAACATTGCAGAGGTCGTTAGGATACCAATTAGGCATGTGAAAGATAGTTGGATCAAATGGTTGGACATGAATAATATCCCTAAGTTTGAAGGGGAATATAATTCAGATCCTCAAAATCATCTCCAAGCCTTTCACTATGCCTGTGCCTTATATAACATGGAGAATGAAAAGTAGAAATTGAAGTTGTTTCCTAGGACACTCATCAAGGAAGTTGAAAGTTCGTATCGGTCCTTGGAACCAAAATCAATTTGGAGGTGGAGTACAATGCTTGAACTATTCAATGACAAGTATTAAATGCACTCCTGAGTGTCTAACTTGCGAAGGAAAATACAAGGATGGAAGAAAGGTACTCATGAATCCTTAGCTACAACCATGGGTAAGTATTACTCTCTATTGCACTGATGCCCAAGTCATGACTATTCTCAGAGGGAGTAGCTATGTCATATCGTAGATGGGATTTGAACTAAAATAAGGAGAACCCTTGGGGTATATGCCCAAGGAAGACTTTCGAAGCTGAGGGCCCATTAGATTCAAAGGATAATTGAGCAAGTGGCTAAGGAAGAAGTGTTGTGATAAAAAAAATCAATTATTGGAAAGATTGATAGATCCAGTGCATAGTAGTCCTCAACCCATGAATCCCCAAGGCCTTAAAAAGAATGGGATTCAGGGTGCCCTGGCTGATTCGGTAGATCAACCAGGGACTTATGAAATGCAAAACAGGATAAATAATATAATTACGGATCAAAATAATATAAATGCACTAAAATAAATGACAAATTTAGTATGAACACAAACTAAAACTGTAAAATTTATTTTACAAAGGATAAAATAAAAGAGAGTTAAGAGATTGTGTACAAAGTGTGCCTAAGAGAGAAACAAGGGGTTCACTTGAGCAGGGGTTTAGGGTTTGTTGAAGCCAATGTGTTCAACTCCATGATTTGGATGTCCTGCCACTCCCAATGCTATTGAACCTTCTTTGCTGCTATTCTAGATTTGCAACATTGGTCACTACTGAGGGGTGAGAAAAGTGTAAAATTTGGATGCTAGATTGCTCCATGCTGGGGTTTGGGAACCCCAGAAGTGCAACGTTAACACAAAAAATCCACAAGTATTAAGGCTATAATGCTTTCATGCTAGCATCTAAGAAAATGCAAATGTGGGAGATTGTAAGAGCTCTTGAGTGCTTGAAAATGCCCAAGTGTGGAATGTATGTATGTTCAATGTATTCAAGTGCCAAAAGTGTGGCACCTATCAATGGTGTTTGAGGCTAGTTTTTATAGGTCTTAGGCCATGAATGGTGCTACAAAATAACTTTAATTTGGCTGCAAATTGGTTGCCAAATTGTTGCAAATTTCTATCTTATATAGGTAAAATGGGTGCCCAAATTTGGGGGGTTACTATACATAGTAAGTTCCTTTCCCCCATGATCATTCCATTTACTATCAATAGTAACAAGGGCACACCTTCCATGCTAGAGATGAATTTTCCATGCTAAGCCTTCTACCATCCTTACTAGAGTGGTTGGTCAACATTGTAATGCATGGAGTGTTGAAATTTAGCTCTTGTGGCTTCCATGCTTGGGGGATATAGTTTCCATGTTGGGGGTGGAGCCTCCACAGTAGGGCTAGGTATGGTTTACCCCCTGTAAGTGTTTCCAATGTAGAAAAATGCATACCCCCCATAAAACCCATCAAATTGCCTTTTTGGCATTCCAAAAGGCATTTTTGACCCCTCCAACCCCAAATATAGACACTAGGTGACTATTTTCACCTAGGGAATGAGGATTTAACCACTTATGAGTCATTTTTTATTCCCAAAAGCATAAAGTATGTGAATTTTCCTATTGTGGTTACAATTTTCACATTTACAATGAAAATTTTCCTTAAGTTTCATGGGGTGAAAGCTACATGATGAAGATTAGTTATAACATGCAAAATTTTGTGGTGTTTCAATGGACCCTCTTTGTTGGTGCCTAGAGGATTTACCCAAGAGGCACTAACAAAGAATACAAAGCACCACTACATATTATAACATTATAATGCATACCATCCATGTGAGAATCAGGCTATCCAGGTCACCAATGTTGATAGTTTATGGGTGTGGTGGGCCATCGTACTAGTTTAAGGCGCTAGCAGGCCATGTTGCCAGTTTAAGGTCATAG
>MNCI01009968.1:13423-47204 GCA_015680685.1 Gnetum montanum | reverse complement strand
TAGTTAATTTAGACTTAGGTCCTTAGTTAGAGTTAGTTAGTCCTCTCAACCCTTCACCCTTTAGCATAGGAGAAAAACCACAAAAGACCATAAAAATCATATACCTCGGACTTACTTAACCATACACCATGACAACAACAAGTAAGTCTGGGAAGACAACGAATGATTAACCCCAAGTGTTCCATGGGGCATTTAGGCATTTATTCTACGGAGTTCGACCGGATCGCGCATGCCACGCTCGTTTCGTATGGTTGAGTGTAGGGGTACCTCGCCACTCATCACATACCCTTGTACTCATAAGTGAAATTGGGAAGAAAACCATTGCAATAGTTGATTCGCCTCTTAGACCAATGTACGTTGAAACCTAGAAGTCCTTGGAATTCAATCGAATCATGTGTAATGCTTATGATTTGTATGGTTGGACGTAGGGTGTACTCGCTGCTCATCATTGGCAGTGTTGCTATGGAAATTTTTAGTTAGTAACATGTGCTATCTAGGACTTAGTGAAAATTATTTAAAATCATTGTAACAAACCTTAAAGTCATAATCATTCTAACTAATAACAACAACTGTAAAGGGCACATTGAATTTTTCTTTTAATCCAAAATCTCTTCTTCTCATAGGCATGATGGATCAAAATTGCAAGTGCCCCAAGAATAAAAAGTGGTATTTACTCATCTAGATGAGTTTGTGCGTAATTTCACCTTCATTCTACATCAAGATGAGTAGCTGTGGTGGAGAGAATGGAGAGCAACATTGTGTTGCCACCTAATCAATCAGTTCTTGGGATGTTGCTCCAAACTCTTAAGAGGTTGGGCATTTAGGATCTCAACGATGAATATGTTGTGTAGGAACATGAATATTAGAACTATAATTCCACTAAAACATAACAGAAAAGAGATTAGCAATAGGAGGAACACTATGAAGCTACAAAGGAAAAATGATTTAATAACCCTTTATTCTTGCTAAACCAAAAAGATGATGAGGATCTTCTCTTTGAGGATTCTCAACATGCAAAATCTCCCCCCTTTGATTCTAGTGAAGGGGGCTTGAACCAAAATTTACTGTCCACTATAAATAATCCTAGTTTAGGGAAGAATGGATCCCATGATCATGGGGGATCCAAAGGTGGGAGTCATGGTAGGGGTAAGGACAAGCATCATGATGATGATTATGATCATGACCATCAAAGAGGGGTTGGTAGATACCATGGTGCTAGTCCTTATTCCTCTTCACCTTCGTCATCCTCTTCTTCCTTCTCAAGCTCTAACTGAAGCCAAAGAGGGCATGATCATGATGGAGGTGATCGAAGGAATAGAAATGATCATGATCGTAAAGCCTTCTAGGATGATCGAGCTTAGAGACATGGCCATTCAAGGGAGTCTCACCACCATGAGAGAAGGGATAGTAGAGGGCATCATAGGCACCATGGCCATCATAGAGGGCATGATTATGATGAGCCTTTTCTTGTAACTTGAAACATGTTGAACATTGCAGAGGTAGTAAGGACTCCAACAAGTCATGTGAAAGATAGCCAAATAAAGAGGTTAGACATGAACAATATCCCCAAGTTTGAGGGGGATACAATTCAAATCATCAGAACCATTTACAAGCCTTTCACGATGCTTGTGCCTTGTAAAAAATAGAAAAAAATTGGCAAAAACTTAAGTTGTTTCTTAGGACACATCAAAGAAGTAGAAAGTTGTTACCACTCTTTGGAACTGGAATCCATTCATAGATGGAGTACAATGCTTAAGCTCTTAAATGATAAATATTAGATGTACTCTAGAGTGTCCAACTTGAGAAAGCAGATCTAAGGCTAGCGAAAAGGAATACATGAACCCTTGGATGTATCCATGGGCCGATATTATACTCTTTTGCACAAATGTCCTAGTCATAGTTACTCTAAAATGGAGTAGCTTTGTCATATCATAGATGGGCTTCGATTAGAAACATAAAGAATTCTTGGGGTCTATGCCTAAGGGAGATTGTTAGAACTTAGAGCCCATTTTATTTAAAGGCTCATTAAGCAGGTTGCAAAAGAAGAAGGAGAGCTCAAAAAGAGAAAAAGTTCTGAAGAGTACAATCAAGATCCTTCCATCAGAAAAAGGAAAGTCTGGTTCATTGACAACAAGGAGGAGACACCACTTGATGAAGTGGTGCAGCAAAAATCCTTACCAATCTAGAAATCTATCTTTGAAATTTTAGTAAAGGTACATAAAATGTGGGACTCTTTGGATGAAAATTTCTAGATAGCTCTAAAAATTGTAGAGGAATTGAAAGAACAAAGTAGTGATTGTGACCATAGGAGAAGGAAGGAAGCTGAATGTGCCTACCAAAGGGGTAAGGGCATGGCTACTACAATTGAAGAGGTTGTGGAGTTTGAATCAGATGATGATGGTGGGTGTGACATTTACTAATAGGAACATCTTAAGGGATGTTGTCTTGTTGTGTCATACTTGCAAGAGTCTGGGGTGTATGCTCTGAATCCTAGGCTAGTAAGAAGGCAAGCACCCAAAATATTGTCTTATCGTCAAGGCAATCCTAGGTAGTTTTACCAATAACAAGCTCATTATCCAAGTGGAGCTCCACCACAACCATATGAATAGTATCAATAGTGGCAACATCCATAGTCATGGGGGATGCCACCACCAAGGCAGAAATACTCTCATAGGTAGCTAGATCCATATGGGTACTATGTTTAACAATCCATGTCTCCATGTGACTCTTCCAATCATGCTTTTTTTCAGCATCATCACTACCCTCTGGAATACTATAGAACTCATTCTCGATCTCCCAGAGGGGAATCCCCATACCATTATCACCCTCCTCGTTCTTCTTCTCATGTCTCTTTTCCCTCAACCCAATTACCACCTGCTCCTTCCATGTAGGGAGAAATTCCAGTCTAGCCATAGCAACATAATGCTACCAGGGTTGTTAACTTAAAACTAGCTCCTCAATTGAGTGGTTTGGAACCCAAGCCTAGAAAAAGACCATATTTTCAAACCAACAACCCTACAAAGCCCTAATAGACTCATGTGGCTAAGAACCTTAAATTTTTCTCATCCTATGCATCCAATCCACTTGAGTACCCTTCAAACCAAACACCTCCCAAAGTGCATACCTTCATGCTAACCAATGCTATAACCGATTGAATCAAAGTTGACCACCTTCCTAAGAAACTATTTGATCTTGGAAGTCCTCTCATTTACCTTAAAATTGCTAGAAATGAGCCTTGCAAAGCTCTTCGAGATTCAAGTTCTGGTGTCAATCTAATTTCTCATGATATGTACAAAGCTTAGAATCTACCTCCTCTCAAGAAGAGCAACATTCATTTAGAATTGGTAGATTAGTCCATCATTGTTTCCTTGGGACTGGTGGAGGATATTGTGACCACTATCTATGGGTGGTCTTATCCTATCGATTTCTTGGTGATTTATGTTAACAATTGCAAGGGGAACTTCCCAATCATCATGCGAAGGGCTTGGCTAAGCACCATTGATGCATGGTTGGGAATCAGAACTTTTCTTGGAGATTTCCAAGGAAAATGCATTTGGAAATATCAAGAAGAAGAGAGTTCCATGCATCGCATATAGTGATACAGGGTGCAACTACGTGTAGAAACTATGGTCTATCAAACGCACATTAATCAAAGCATGCTAATAGTATGCAAACGAGTTTGAAATTCAAAGGTGCCTATACGCAACATCCACAAAATAGGAGGTCATCTAGTGACTAATAGCTAATCCTAAAAGTAGCATGCTTTGCATGGAACCAACTGAGAGCTTAACATGTGCCTACGTTGAAGGCATGAATGAACTGGAGCAAGTTCATCATTGACTCTCCAATGATGAATCTGATGATACTTAGTAGGGAGAGTTGGAAATCCCTAAAAATTTCAAACATGAGCCCTTAGAGTTGAAAACTCTACCTCTCGACATGTAGTATGCATTTCTAAAAAATGACAAATTGATCATAATCAATGCTAATCTTGCTCCTGAATAGAAAAAGATGCTATTGAATGTGGTCAATAAATGGCCAATAGCCTTTGCTTGGTCATATTCTAAACTCACATGGATTGATCTTAAGATATGTCAGCATTGCATCTATATTGATCCTTCCATCAAGCCAAAGAGGTAATTGTAGTGGTGGCTAAATCCCAAATTGAAGTTGTTCATCAAAGAGGAAATTGAAGAACTCCTCAAGATGGGGTTCATCTATCCAATTGTGAATAGCAAGTGGGTTAGCCTACTTGTAATTGTGCCAAAGAAAGGTGGCAAGTAGAGGGTGTGTATTTACTTTAAGCTATTGAACATGGCAACCTACAAAGATCATTTTCCATTGCCATTTGTGGACCATGTGTTGGACACTATTACTAGCCATTATTTCTATAGCTTTCTAGTTGGTTATAGTGGCTATAACCAAATTCGGATTACACTGGAATATTAGGCCAAAACTACATTCATAAGTCCCTAGGAGACTTTTGCATATTAAAAGATTTCATTTGGTTTGTGCAATGTCCCTACAACATTCCAATGGCTTGTCCTGAGCATTTTTCAATAGTAGATTGGTAGTAGGATGAAAGTCTTCATGGATGACTTCTCCACCTATGATGCTACATTTGAGTAAGCCTTGGACTACTTGTAGCAAGTGCTTAAAAGATGCGTGGAGATAATTTTTTAGCTCAATTGGCAAAAAAAACTGTCTCATGGTCTAGGAGGGCATTGTTCTAGGACATAAAATATCTCAAACAGGGGTTGAGGTGGACCCTAAAAAGATTAGGATAATCAAAGGAATAACCTATCAACTAGAAACTGTTAAAGATGTCTGGTCATTCCTTGGATAGACTAGCTACTACCGATGATTCATAGAGAATTTCTCTAAGATTGCTAAACTATTGGTTGAGCTTATGATGAAAGATGCTCCATTCATATGAACCAATGAATGTGAAAAGACATTCTAGCAACTCAAGGAGAAGCTTGTAGAAACTCCAATTCTACGAGCACCTAATTAGTCTTGTTCATTTCACATCATGATGGATAGATCAAACTATACCTTGGGAGTAGTGCTTATGTAGTTGGATGATCAGAAACATCCTTGTTACATCCACTATGCAAGCTAAAGCATTGTGGGTGCAGAGTTCAGCTACACCACAACAGAGAAAGACCTAATGATGGTGGTGTATGCCTTAGAGAAGTTTAGGTACCATGTTCTTGGATACAAGGTCTTTGTGCACACTGATCATAGTGTCCTTCACTTCCTCATGAACAAGTTGACGATGAGTCCTTGTGTCATACAGTGGCAAGTGATCTTACAGGAGTTCAATCTTACAATGGTAGCTTAAAAGGGAATTAAGAATGTGGTCACTGATCACTTGTCTCAGTTATAATGGGACAACAAAGAGAAGGAGAGCTTACTCTCTAATCAATTTTCTTATGAACTCCTCTTTTCTGATGCAATAAATGAACAAGTGTCCATTGAACCTACATGATATGATGGCATCTTCACTTATCTTCTCACTTAGGAGATTTCACAAGATTTAGATGATAGAAAGAAACAATAGTTTTTTCATCAAGACAAATGCTTCATGGATATTAATGGACACCTTTACAAGGTGTGTGTCGATGGCTTGGTTTGTTGGTGAATTCTTGATGCTGATCAGTTGCACGTTCTCTAAGATGCTCGTCCTTGTAGGGGCCACTATGCAAGGAGACACACAATCATTTAGATCCTAATGGTAGGGTATTATTGGCTAGCAATTTTCAAGGATGCCCACCAATTTATTTGCTCTTATAAATGTTGTCAACGAGATGATGGGATGACCATTTGAATGGAGGGGCCTCAATAGTGGATCCAACAACTAGAATCCTTCAATATCTAGGGAATTGACTTCATGTATCCCATCACACCCATGTCAAGCCAAAAGGTGATAGTTGTTGTTGACTATTATACAAAATGGGTAGAAGTAGCAATTATCACCAGCTATACATCTTCCACTACTGCTCAATTTGTATAAAAAATGTTGTAAATAGGTTTGGGGTTCCATGTGCACTGATTTTTGATAGTGTCACTCATTTTACAGGTGGTACATTTTAGAAGCTCATGCAATGCTTAGGGGTTGAACATAAATTAACAATGCCTTATCACTCCCAAGCCAACAGTCAAGCAGAGGTTACTAATAGGGAGATCACTAAGATCTTAACAAGAATAATAACCAAATATAGGAGAGATTGGAGCACAAAACTCAATGATGCCCTTTGAGCCTACCAATCCACATGAAAACTCCCTATAGGTTACTCTCCCTATGAGTTAATGTATGAAAAATTGCCAACTCTTCTGATTCAATCCAAGCTCTGTACACTTTCAATAGCGTGTGACCTAGATCTTGCTCTTAGCCTAGTATAGAAAGAAAGATTGATCCACCTTAATGTATTGGATGAGAATAGATTAGTGGCCTTGTCATTGAATGAAGTGCACAAGGCATTCTATAAAAACCATTGTAACCTTAGAATAAGGAAAGTCAAATTTTAACCTAGAGACAAGGTCCTTTACTAGAACCCCACACATGTCCCTCAACAAACTAAGTTTAAAATGTTGTGGGAAGATCTTACATCATTTATGAAACCTTTCCTTTTAGGGCCATATTAATTTACAAACCTGAGAGCCCAAAGAAGAAGTAACTAGTCAACATGCAACAACTCAAACCTTTCCATGAGCCCAAGTAAGCTAGTGCAAACAACGCCTTATCGGATGGATAACCACACTCAAATTTTCGAATCTCCTCCTTTCAACTTAGTCATGGGGGAGATGGCCATCCATGCTAATCAATCAAAATGGCTCCTTAGTTTTCTCTACTTTTTTATTTTACACTTTTTTGTTTTACACCTTCTTCATTTTTATACCTTTTTGTTTCACTTTATTATTTTTCCTAATTTTTGTTTTACAACATCGTCAGTATGTTTTATCTTTCTTGAAAATTTTACAATTTCTTTTATATTTTACTTTATTTTGATGTGAATTTTTCTTATTTTCTAATAAAGTGCTTTGTTGTCAATAGGACACAATAATATTGTAGTTGTTTGCTAATGGTGGTTTGTACTTAATGTTTTTGATTGTTAATGTCTAATTTCTTTTTTTGAATTTTGATGACTGATGACTAAGACATAGTTTCTTTTTCATTGAATAGGTAGTGAATCCACATCATCCACCCATACACAAACTATATGATCTTCCTAGTGTTAGAAATATGAGGTTCCTTTTCATTAATGAAACTTTAATGAACCTATGATCTTGGTAGTTTCCAAACTTGGAAAAGATTCAAAGGTTTGAAAAGGGTATGAATTGAATGGGATTCAATGCTCTCTGTATCTTTCTACTTACTTGAGTGCAATCATGTTTTCATGGATCTCTTATCATTCCATGTTAACCAATAATAGGAAGTTAATAAGTCTTTGTATGGTGTGGTTCCCATCAAAAAATCCATAAAACATAAAATTTGAAAAAGAAAAAAACATGATGGGCATTCCAAGCACACCCCTTAGATAAAATAACTTGCTACAAGCACTGGTTATGAGACTAGAAAAACATGTTACCCATGCCTGAAGGTTCCCTCTAACTAAGGTCTTTTCTCACTTCCTACATCTCTTTTCTTCTCAAATAAGGAATGGTGATTGATTTGTGGGAGCATTCTTATGCCTCGAGGGGATGGTTTGGTCTTAGAGTAACAATGCGAAGTCATTGAAAGTGGTTGGTTTTGATTTGGACTAGGGATAGACTTTATTGGGTCATTTAACCATAATGTCGACAAGGGACTTTATGTGACCATAATTCAGAACTCCATTTCATATTCTCTCTTATCCATCAATGCTTTCCATAACTCACCTTATTACTGATTTCCATGTCTTGTTAAATGTCTTTGTTTGATGTGTTGAAATTCTTAGGTAGATTCTTTTAGATTCAGTCCTTAACTTTTCATAACCATTAATTAATTATGGGGCTCATGGACTCCTTGGTTTGAAGATATGAAAAGGAAAAAAGGGCATGAGCTTGCTATGGGGAGGACCACTTGCATATCTCTTAGTTGGATTAGTTAAGTTCCTTACCCTTGGCATTTTCACAATCAAATCTTTCGTGCATCCCATCATGCATCCAATTGTGCTCTCCTTAAGGAATTTTTCTCCAAAATTTCATTTTCCAAGTCAATTATCCATTTTTATGAATTTCCAAACCCTCTTCTAATATTTTCATCATGTTCACAGCTTTTCTAGCTCTTCATAGACTCCAATTTCATGCAAAAACTTGTATTTTTGAGATATTCAATGTGAAAATTTTTTCACTATAGCTTCATCGATGGGACCTTGTATACGCATACCATCCATTGACATGATCCCATTGATGCAACCCCATCGATGAGGCCTCATTGATGCAAGGTAAAAATGCCTATAAATATGCATGAACACTTAATAATTTTTCACATTTGCTCATAAATGAGGGGAGAGTTTCTAAATTTTTCAAAGCTAAGAAACTTCCAAGAGCCATATCTTCCTAACTATTTTCTGATTCACTTCGTTCTTTGACCTTGTAGCTATCAAAGGTAAGCTCTTCATTGTAGGGGCCTTAAATCTTAAGTTTTTGATGAATTTTTTTTTGGAAAAATTTCTAACTCCCACAAAGGTTTAAACTAACAAATCAACATGAAAACATTAATTTATGAGAGTTACCTTTCCAAGAAGCTTCAGTGACATTCTAAGTTAAAAATCATCAAAATAATTAATCTGCCTTGGTCCAAACTTAGCCTAAATGTAACTACCCAATGAGACAAGGTACTAAAATGTTTTAAGTAACACATTGAATGTTAATCCTTGGTTATGTTGTGACCACATATGATGTCAAAAGGAATGCACACATAGGAAGGAGAATCATCTCAACCAAGGAAAAAACTGCCAAGAACAAGAAGGGGTTAAGAATAGCCCCATGAGCAAGTAGAGACGCATGCCAAGGGACCTCTTTGGGAGGAGCCCGAAGTGGAATCTATCCAACAGATTCTCGAAGAAGTGGTTGCAATGGAATAATCTCACTGAGATAAGGCACCTAAGCCTAGACCGAACCTTGAGGTCACCTTGATGGAGGCTTGCCTCAAGTAGATCATGAACAAGGAGGTCCATAAATTTGTGCTCCAAGAGTTAAACTTTGGACCTTTCTTGGAATTCACACCTCTAGAAGTTAAAGCTCAACTGTAGAACTCTCCCATGTGGCCCACAATCACTTCCAGTGAGGAGTGGTAGATGGGAGAGACATATCTATTTTGGAATAATTAGCAAGCTAGTTCAATGATCAATATCAAGGACATTTCATTGTCCTACTCGGTGAAAGCCATTACAGAGGTCTTTGGGTTACTAGAAACTAGGGCAAATTTAGCAGAGATTCCAATGTAGGTAGATCCTAACATCAAGAAGAAATGGACAAAACAGTGTTATGGAGTCGACCACAAGGAGTTTAGTATACTAACCACAATAGAGTATGCATACTTTAAGATTGTGACCTTCCATCTCAATCCCATAGAGAGGCCAAGCAAGATCACAACCTTCTTTGCCCGTGCATGTACTGCTCTAAGTGATAGATTCCTATTAAACCTTTCATAGTTGATATATCTTAAGATAGAGAAGAAATTTAAAGAAAATGAACATGGAAGGAAGGCAATCCCCTTTCCATATCATATCCAAAAATTATGCAAGAGGGGAGGCATAACACATTATACAAATGATGTTATCCAACATGCTGCATCTGCTTCCTGGGTGGAGATGATGAAGGACAAGGTGCCTACTCAGGTCATCCAAGAAGAGGAGTAGCAATCACCACCTTGACCACCCACTAATGAAATAATGCTGAAGTTCCATGCTACCATTAAGCACATGTGTGAGATCCAAGAGCAGCTCTTGTGAGAGTAGGAACAGTGAGTAGGAATAAGTGGTGGCAATCCATCTATGTATCATCTAGTGATGGGCCACCTTAATGAAGTGGCTCGAATTATTAGCCAGATGGAAGGAGGTGGGACAATTTTCTTAGCCCAAAGAACATAGTTGCCTGCAAGATCAAATCTTGATGCCTGAGAGATAACAATATCTCTTTCTTAGCAGTAGCAATTCCCAAAAATATTTGGTAACGCCACTGCTTTTTCAATGCATCTAGAGGAGGATGAAGGGGAAACTGTCTTAGTGATGCAACACCATGGGTAGGAGAGAGTGACAGAGGTCATCACTGAAGTATTGAATGCACTTGTGACATCTATATAAGATGTTTCTACTCTTAGAGATGTGAAGATGTTCACCAGAACCCTTAGCAGCAAATTGAGTGCAGCCTAGCATGAGAAGTTTCTTGACCAACTCGTGGGAACTGGGCAATCAATTCCAGATGTCTTTGACCTTCCAGATACAATCACTACAACCCAGCCAAACCTACTAGAAGTGAAGGGTGAATGCATCATATTAGAGGGGCAACTTGAAATAGGTAGAGCTAAAAACCAACACTTGGCTTTAGTGGTTGTTGAATTAAGAGCCTGCCTTGTTGATCTTGCATTTCGTAACCTTGCACTGACATGGGATGAAGCCTTTAAGTAGCTTAAAGAAAAACTTAAAAAGGTTGATAACAAGAAGGAGATGGTTGTCTTTGACCAGTCTATGGCCAATACAAAAATGTACATCATTTAGAAGGACTTGGTCTAGATGTGCCATGAGAATGCAATTTTAACTGTAGAGACTCATCATCTGTGGAATGTTAACGTGTAGAAGTAGCAGATGCAATATTTTATGCATTAATAGTAAACATAGCTAGCCAAAGTAGATAATGAATTGAGGAGATTAGTAGTTAAAAATAGAAATCTCTCCATGGAGGAAGTTTGATCCCTTCATAAGAAATTTGTGGTAGAGATAGTTGCCTGGAAGGATGAGGCTCTCAAAGTTGAGAGAGTCAAGAATCATTAAAGAGAGTAAGCTAGCCTATAGAAAGAAGTCAATGAAAAGCACATTCAAATGATGAAGGTGAAAATCAATGAGGCATTTAGTAGCTCAATTAAGGAGGCAATGTCTGGTAGGTTATCTTTGATGGGCTCAATGATTACAACAAAGTGGAGATCTGCATGAAAGAGTTGCAGATTGAGGAGATGATGAAGTACATGAAGCTTGCCACTCTCCATTATGAAATCTGACGATGATGAATACTGGTAGGCTACACTCAGGATTGAAGAAACAAGTGGCCAACTCATACTTTTTATACGAGGTAGAGTAAAAGCATCACAAAGACACCAAGTAAAAGCTAGAGATTTCCAATGTCGAACTCAAGGTTCTCAAAGCAAAGTTTACCGATCAATAATCATTTGCTAATAATTTGGCCAAGAAAATGAACGATTACTAAGAGTTGGCACTTAGAGCATTCGATATTGAACATAAATAGTTTGCTGCTTGATTCGTGAATGTTAAGGAGTTGTTCCCTACAATGCCCTATCCATGGGATATTTCCATTCCAGCCCACATTGGCGAAGCTCCATGGATTATCAATGATCCTTGGAGTAAGGAGGAGAAGATGAAGGCATTTTTGGATGCTTTTCATCTTCCACTAGAAGTTGTAGCTACCATAGGACAACCACAATTACCTCAACCATCGCATGTGCTCGAATCAAAAGAAGATCTTTCGAAGCCATAGGAGCCTCTGCTGCCTGGGATCATTTGATCTTCTCCAACATCTTTGCATCATCTGAGTGTTTGTCAGTCTTGTCCTAGTGTTCAATTTTATTATCTTGAACACTAAAATTTTTTGATCAATGTAAAACCATACACTCTGGGCACTTAGTTTTTGTCATGTTTTTTGTGTATTTGTTTTGTATGTCAATAATCACATACCTTCCCAAATTTTGTAAAGAAATCAAGGTTGAGTTTTCATTTAGTTGAGGGGATATGATGAGTCACATGGTTTGGCTACATCGACAGGATGTCATCGATGCAACCCCATCGACAGGATCTCATCAACATGATCTCGTAGATGTAGGTTTTGACCCGTTGACATGTACCTGTCAACGGGGCACCCTTTTTCACCTACAAAGGTATATCTTTCATGGCATTTATGGCATCATATTTCATAATTGTAGTGAAGCTCTAGCAATTTTTCCACTTGAAAGTTAGAATATTTTTCTAAGTGCCCATAGTAGATGTCAAAGAGTGTATGAATCTTTATTCCAAGATTTTTGTACTTAAGCACTTCATTGTGTGTAGTAATAAAGATGAGCTTTCTGATCAAACCTTGTAGCACTTGGACTAGATTAATTATTTCCTTAAGCATATAATATTTTGAGCAATTTCCTTTAATTTTTTAAGTAATCAAGTAATTAATTAAGCTAGATCAAATAGTAATTAATTAAAATACATAAGTACGACCAATTCAAGCATACATCTAATGCTTGGTAATCCTAATAATGCTTAACATTTGGTAACTCAGGAGTATTATATGTGTTCAGGATGTTTACAGGAAGTGGGAATAGATGCTTATGTTAGGATTAGTTAAGTTTTGGTTAGTTAGATTAATTTAGTAATTAATTACCTTATTCTTAGGCAAATTAGAACATAAAAAGATAAAAGTGATAAAAATCATATGCCTTAGTTATACTTAATCATACCCTTGTACTCACAAATGTAACTGGGAAGACAACCATTGCAATAGCTGATTCACCTCCTAGACTAGTGTACGTTAAATCCTAGAAGTCCTTGGAATTTGATTAGATTATGTGTAACAATTATGATTCATATTTTTTGGTGTAGGGTCTACTCACCGCTCATTAGTTTGGAAGCACATTGACTAGGTTTCTAGGCCCCTAGAGCTATGAATCATGATTCTACAAGTTTTTGGCTGATTTTGGACACATTTGAAGACTATTTAAGGGCATCCAAAGTCTTCCCCCTATTTCCACACTAGGGACGTTGCTCTATCATGGAAGATTGGGGAGAATGGATCTTGAAGGTTAAAGCAAGGTCAAACGAGAAAAATATTAAGGTTATGAGGTCCTGGGCTTCTCCAACATAGATCTATGGCTTCCAGGAGTGTCAGATTGTCATCAAAAGTGGAAAAGTAGCTTTCCCCCATTTTTTTAACGTTGCCTAGTGTGGAAGGGACATTCTCCAGCATTAATGAAGCAAGAATCCTAGATCTAGGCCAATTTGGATCATAATCGACTATGCATGTCAGTCTTCTATGTTGTCAAGGCCAAAGGCTAGGTTTTCATGTCAAATTTTGGTAGTTTTGAGTACTTCCAAGTGTTTTTTGGGCTTTCCCTCATTTTCCATGCTAAGGATAGGGAGCTCAGCATTGAACACTAGGGGAAGTAGCTTTTTGATCACTTTTTATTGCTTCTAGCCATGCATGTAGGTCTACAAAGTGGCTAGTGTCAATTGTCAATACCTGGTGTTAAACTTTGGTCATTTCAAAAGTTGGTGAGTGGTTTTAGGTGTTTCCCCCCTTTTTTCATGATAGGGTTTCCATGCCTAGTGTGGAAGATTAGGGGGAAAGGCATTTTGTTGATTTATGCCAATTTTTTCCATGCATGTACCTCCACAGGGTTGCTGGAGTTAATTATCAATACATAGTGTAGAAATTTGGCCATTTTGAGGGTTGTGGATGGGTTTTCATGTTTTTACCCTTCTATCCATGCTAGGGGCTAGGATGCTCAACATGGATGAGATCCTCCTCAACATGGAGAACCCAAGGAAAGAAATTTTTGATCATTTTATGTGACTTCCAGAAGTCTGGTAGCTTCTGGAAGGATTGGGTTGCTTCCAGAAGTTAGATTACATGCAAACTTCCATAGTTTTGGCTTCCCCCTTCCTTACACAATAGGAGTGGAATGCCCAACATGGAAGAGGTCTTCCCTAGTGTGTAAGAGCCAAAAACGTTAGATTTATGCTAGTTTGATAGCTAATTGACTATGCATGTTAGTCTCCAGGATTATCGATATCAACGGTTAATACTAGGTGCCAAGATCTAGCAGTTTGGAGGTTCCTAGATGTCTCATGCAATCTTCCCCACTTCTTCCATGCTATGCATGTCAACCCCAATTTGGATGAGGGGAATGTCATCTTTGTACCATATTTAACTACTTTTGAGGTCTTTGGAAGCTTTAGATGGGTTTGGTAGGGTCTAGGGGTCATCGGGCTTTGAGAAATGACTACTAGGCAGTTAATTTGGGTCATTTTTTTACTTCCCCCTATGTATCCATTTTGGGGCTGAGATGCTCAACATGGATGAAGCCTCCCCCACAAAATTCCAGGGTTTTAACTAGGTTTGGTGAGGTTCTAAGGTTATTGGAGATGCTTGGAGGGGTTTTAGGTCATGTGGCCCCACTTCGGGGGTCAAACTTGGGCTAGATGGATGTTGGGGATGGGGGTAAGGATGGATGTTATGATGCCCCTTCTTCCATGCTGGGGAAAGTTTCCCTAGTGTGGAAACACAAATTGTCCAAATTTATCCATGTTCCATCCCTTTTAGGAGCCTGGGGTTGAAAAAGGCATGTTAGAGTTACTAAAAATGGTAAAATAATTATGTTTTAATGGTTTTATGAAATGGGAGGTATATATCCATGTTGGGTATGGTATCCCTAGCATGGATGCATGGGAATTAAGGCTTTGTTATTTTTCTAAGTGGCAAAAGTACTCAAAACTCGACATTGATGCAATTTTAGGCTAAGAGAGAAGGCATATGATGGGGTCCATGATCCAAAAATTTGAAAATTTGAAAAGTGAAGCCATTTCCCACCAAACCCAACATTGAAGTGAGTTCCCCTCACCCCCTTTACACTTCAATGCACTTAGAGTTATGGTGCACTGAACTAGCAGCTGGCATTTTAAGGTGTGTGTTTAGGTTTAGATGTGGTTTTTAATGTCAAATTTCATAAGTTCTTAATCACAATTATCATTCTTGCAAACTACGCATTGGAGGAGAGATTTGACAAAGATTTTTGTGGCAGAAGAAATCCATTCTCAGCATGGAAGCCTCCCATCTTCCTACCACATAATGTAGAACCTTCATCTTTCTCATCTTCAGTCTACCCTTAGGATTGAGCCTACCATGGTGCCGAAAAAACGTGGAGGGAAAAGCTTGAATTTGAGAATTTAGAGGTTCTTAGGCCAATCTCCATCTAGGACTCATCTGTTATCACTTTGAGGTAGGCAGTTCTACCTATTTTTTCTTTCATGTCTAGCTACTTTCTATTGTTTTCTTGCATTTTTTTTGCCACATGTGGGGCTATTTTTTTTCAAATCTATGTTGATAGAGGGGGTAAAATGAGATTTTGACAAAATCCCACCTCTTATTTTGGTTGTTTCCACATGGATCAATGGTCATTTCATTGTTGTTGCCTTAATAGATTTGATTTTTAAAATTAAGCTTGCCACTTTCATGCTTTTTTCCCAAAATTTGGGGGTATGGCCATTTTTCTCAAATCTAGGCCAAAAGATTCATCAAAATTAAATTTTAAAAAAATCCTACCCCATTATTTTGGTGTGTTTTCTAATAAATATTAATCACAGTTGCTATTTTCGCTATGTTAAGTTGGGTTTTAGTTTTTAAAGCTTTTTACATGAAAAAAGCAAGCAATGTTGTGCATTTTTTCTTAAGAAAACAGCTACATTTTTTCAAACTTTTATGTCATGGGTTTGTAGCCCTACATTTAGGATTTCCAATTGCTATTTTCTTGTTCGTTTTGGATCAATAATAATGGAGTTATGGCTATTTTCCTAAGGTCATGTAGTTAGGTTTTTATGCCATTTTTAAAATTCCATGTAAGTTCATGAATTTTTACTAAGGAAACAACAAAGGTTTTGGCTATTTTTTGGTTATGGCTGGGTGGGTCTTGCCTTCAGATTTTCAATGGAGGTAGAATCATTCCAATTGGACTTTAAACAAATTTTTGGTGAATTCTTTAGTAGATCTATGTCAAAAGGAGGTTTGTGCCATTTTCAGAATTTTTTCTGCATTAGTGATTTTTTTCTAAATAAATAGAAAGGCTTTTGGATTTTTTTTCTATATGGTGTGTATGGCTTGATTCAATGGTGAAATCATTCTGTTTGGAACTCAAACGAATTTTTGGTGAATTTTTTACCAACCTTGCGTGAAAAGAGGTTAATGCTAATAGCTATAATTTTACTAATTTTTTCTATATTCCATGTAAAAATGGATATGCATTTCTAGTTGCAAAGGTTATGAATATAAAGTTTGTGATTTTAGGATTATTTCCATAGTGGAATCATTGAAATCAATGCTTCCATGAATTTCTGATGAATTTTTTTAGCTAAAACATGTGAACAAGGTTAAATTTTGGATGGATGTGATTGATGTGTGTAACTTTTCATGTAAAACTTATGTTTTAAATTTGTTTTTAAGAAAAGAAAAAGCTTTACTATTTTTAAAAATATTTTTACTTTGGCTATATGTTTTTTTCTAAGTTTTAATGCTTTTTTTCTAAGTTTATTTATGGTTTTAAACTAAGGCTTAATCTTGGCTCTAATATTTTAGCTATGAAGGCTATGAAAGATTAGAATATTTCATAATAGTGCTTTTTATGGAATTACTTAAGCCAATTTAGATGAACACCTTAAAGCTTTTTATGGAGGCTAATTTCACCTCTAACTAGGATGTTTTTTTATCAAAGTTGTTAGGTAATTCCAATTGGTCATAATGTAAAGCTATGCAAGGTTGTAATAGTGCTTTCTTGTGGAATCCCTAAAGCTAATTTAGATAAACACCTTAGATATTTTTACAAAGACTAATTTCACCTTTGAATAGATGTCTTTTCTAAATTGTTGTAAGTAATTCCAATTGGACATAATGCTTTTGTTTTGCTTCATGCAGGGTTTACTTGAAGCTCATCCTCATCATTGTGGAGTTGGTGGATATTCTATGCTGCATTGGTTACCGTAAGACCAATGCCCCTCTTCCTGATATGCCTTTGGAAAAAGTTTCACTATGGTTCCATCCTGGAGTAAGGGAATTCCTTGCCTATATCTTAAAGAACTTTAGTGTGATGCTATGATCACACTTGTCTGCAAATGGCCTTAGTCATCTAGCTTGATTATTAGGTTCATTATTGACAATTCTCCTCCTAGGATAGCAGGGGAATTAGCAAATGCCATAAGCACACATTACCTTATAGAGATCTAGATGATGCTATAGTATAGTCAGTATAATGTTGACAATACTCTGATGGTGGTGCATGAAGCCCACACTTTGTTCTAGAATCCACCTAGCATCATGTATCATCTACAAGGGTAATCATAGTTATTGTAGTGTTTTTATGATTTTTGGCTTTGTTGGCTAAACTTCCTTTTCTAACTTTATTAGCTTTATGAGCTTCTTACAGGTACAAAGTCAATGATCAAGGCTTGATCATTAATGATCAAATTTTGGTAGTGGCTCAAACTACTCTAGATGAATTCACCAAGCCCTCAAATTAGAACTATTTTTTATCAGTAGTTAAGAGGGGACTTTGATGCATACCCTTCAAGATTCAATCTTGTATACAAGAAGTGTAAGGATGATGGGATGATGCACAACTAGTTGGTAGATTCCGATAACATGGATCAGACCCTTGTAGTTGGGATGTCCTCTCAAACCACACCAAAGTAGAAAAGGAAAGGTATACATAAAGACTCTAGCTTCTAATCTTTAAGCATTCTATTGCTTTGATTAGTTGTTAAACTTACTTATGTTGATGTTAATTTTGATTGTTGCTTTGCAGGATCTTCCACCTCTATTGATGTAACCATACAACATTTAGGAGCACATCATGAGGATGCCCTCATCCTAAAGTTTGGTGAAGTAATACCAACATAGGAGTGGTTGAGGGGATGAGCACTTGGATATGTTCAAGCAAGCATCCAATGTGTAGGTTTGCTTGATGTATTCATGGCCCCTATCCCTTCCATCCTTATCAAAAAGATGTTATATGTCATCAACTCCTTCAACGAGAAGGCTAGTCATTTTAGCATCTCCATTTAGGATGTTAATGTTAACATAGACATTGGTGAGGCCCTCTTTTGCAACTTGTTTGGTGTCCCTGCTAATGGGGCCAACGTTGCCTCCAAAACAGTGAGGGAATCGAGCCATCCTGAGGAAGTTTTGGAGTGGCTTGGTGTCAACATGGGCCACTTCGGAATCTCCATGGATAGCTTCACGAACCCTGATGTGAAGAAATCATATCCTTTCTTCAAGTCTCATGCATTTCCCAAACTATTATCGCAAAAGAATGTGATTGCATTGAATAGGGGTGGATCTTTAAAAAGGTCCTAATGGATGGCACTAGTTGAACTGGGTGGCTACTTTGGATGTTGGGCTTTAAGAGGAGATCCTTAGACTTTGCGTACACACCTCTACAATAATCCACATAGATTATGTATTTTTTGTGGGATATTTGGAGAGGTTTGCAGAGTTTCTACTGGTGTATAGGAATGGACGATGGATTTCCCAAGACCAAAGCCAACTTTTTAGGCCTTGGATAAAGCATATTTATCCAACGATGTAGGCCTAGAATCCACCAGAGAGGATGGATGATTCGTTGTCCATCACCACCAATGATCTCAATGTTAGGCAGTGTGAGTCCCCTGATAGCACAGATGATGCTGAGTCTCTCATGTTTCTTGCTAGTGTCCTAGAGGCCAAATGACTACGTAGGGAGGATGAAGGGGCAACTAGGGAGAAACTCAAGAGGCCTATGGAGGAAGCACCACCAGCGTCAAACCAACCTAACCCAAAGAAGCTTAAGTTTAAACTTAAGTCATTGAAGCATGTAGTTATAGGTATGCTTCATTTAAGTTTGGCTATTTTGGTGCTTTAAAGTTTATGGCTATGTGATTTTTTCATATGTTAACTAGTTTTCTATGTGCTATGGCTGTAGAAAAGTATTAGGCTATGGCAGCCCAAGCTACCATGGAGGAAGAACAAAGGTGTGTAGAAGAGGCACTCCTAAAGCAACCTGAGGTTGAAGGGTTTACTAATGTAGACATAGATGATATAGACACCTTGTTTAGTGACGCAGTACTAGGTACATCCCCCATCATCATCCCAAAGGAGGAAGAGGAGGAGGAGCTAGGTATGCCTATGCCTTAATGTTTTTGTTATATCTTATTATTTTGATTTTGATTTTCATCCTAACCTTTCAATGATTGTTATGCTTACAGTAGTTCCTAAGTCACCAATGCAAGCCCCTAGCCCAAAGTTTCATGTTAAACCATGGATAGAGACTCCAGAAAAATAGTTCATATGTGGGATGGCTAAGGACATCATCAAATGGTTGCAATAGGTTGCACCCAAAATAGGAAGGAATTTTTTTATGTGCCTTAGTTGTTTGGCTATGTCATACGTTGTGCTTATGTTATTTCCATCTTAGATTATACATCACATTTATTGGTTGTATTGTTATGTTTGTGTAGTACCTTCTATGGAGTGGGACCCTAGTAGAGACATGGAGATTGACTCCTTACCTAAGATTTCATCTAATGTATCTAGTGTACCCTTGAAGTTGTATGAGACTACTACTGATATAGCAATGTCTTGTGTAAAAACTTTATGGGAGCTAGAGAGGTCCAATGAATCCCTATGGGAGGAAGTAGTGGCCTTATGGGAGAAGACTCAATTTTAGGAGAATACAATCAGAGATCTTCAAGATAGCAAGGCCTTTGTGGAAGCCCAAGTGGATAAATTAAGGGAATTGTAAACTAAGAAGATCATGTGGACCTGCTACTAGCATACCATTTGAGACAAAGTAGTAGTCTTAGAAGAGATGGTAGAACAACAGATGTAGATGGACCTAATCTCCTAAAAGGTTGAGGATTGGAAAGAGCACTGCTCTTGGGTTCTAGAGTGGGGTAAGAAATAAAAGGCCCACAAGCGATAGTACAAGGAAAATCATGGGGCCTACCTTAAGTGGCTCAAGGAGGAGTCAATTGAATGATGCAAGAGAGAGTAGTTCATTTAGGAAAACCAGGTGGAGAGTGCTTATCAACGTTTTGAAAGTACTCTCATGATGGAGTAATTCCCTACTCTTCAAATTACCACTACAAAAGGCAAGACTTCTATGGCTACTACTACCTAGGAGCCTTCTACTTGGATTGCTATAAATAGAACCAACATCCTTTTTGGCGTTGATCTTGAGGATGTTGACTGGGTCAACATGACAGAGGACTAGATGCTCCATTGTTTCGAGGAAGACCTTCCTCATCTACTCACAAAAGTTATGGAGTCAGAATCCTCACAGGTTTGATATATTTTATGTTTTGATTTTTTGTTTTAAGCTATGGTTTTAGCTATGGGTTACTAATTGGCTATGTTTTGTTGTATTTCAATCCTTAGAAGACATTAGCAACCCTAGTGGTGAGGGTGGGAATGACCCACCACTTCCTCCTCCAAATGCACCTTAGTAACCTTCATCAGCTTAGCCTAGCATGTTGGCTATTTGTTTTTATTTTTATGTTGATGGCTATTATTAGCTAAGACTATGGTTATTATTATTTTTTGACATTTTTACCACATAGTGTGGCCATGGTTGTTATGGACACCTTAAATTTAAATTTAAAATTTTGGTTTTACTTTTGGCTATATATCTATCATTATAGTAACCATTGTAAATGTTGTGGATGGCTATGCTAACATTGCAATTATAACATCAAATGGCTAATCGATGTGATAATAGGCTAAGAAAAGAGAGATATAATAATAAAAGGACATTGGATAGTTTTAGGCCATAGTGGGCTTAGGTTGTATTGTTTTGCCAGTTTAATGCCATGGTGGGCCATGTTGCCAATTTAAAGTCTTAGCGGATTGTGTTGCTAGTTGAAGGTCATAGCAGACCATAATTTTGCTAGTTTAATGCCATAGCAGCCTGGTGATGGAAAAGAAATATATTTATAAGGTCTTATTTTGATGTTTATAATATGAGTAAAAGTAAAGAAAGGCTATAATAAATAAGTAAAAATGCAAATGAAAGTAGAAACTTAGGCTATATGCATAGGCTACGTGCATAAACAGTAGAACAGAAATGCATAAAATGGTATAAAAAATTAAAAAAGAAAGGTTAGGCTACATCGCGATCGATGCATTTGGTTATAAGGGAATGGGATGGAAAGGTTAAGGTGCACTTCAGTTGTGTAGATTCTCTTTAATCTTTGCAAGATTAGAAAATGAGTAAGGTCTACTTTGCACAAGCTTATATTCACCATCACCTTCACTAATGATGCTAAAAGGGAGTTCATCCCATAATGCATCTTGTTGTCTATCATTGTCATTATTGGGTTGTTGCTCTCTTTTGGGTTGTCAAATTTCATGACTAGAAGCTTCTTCTTGAAGCTCCACTTTAGAACCTTGCTCTATGTTAATGTTGTTGACAACTAGGGGAACCACATTATCACCATGAATGATGATTTCACCTCCCTTGTAAAGAAGATGAATTTTTTGATGGATGGCAGAGGACACAACTCGTAACTGAGCCAACCATGGTCTTCCCAGGATAAGGTTGAATCCTGGTGTCTCCTCTACCACCAAGAAATTTGCTGTTATGAGGAATTGCTTCCATGTTATAAAGTCCAAGGAGATAGACCCCTTAATGACAACCCTTGATCCAAAAGGAATTAAGAGCTACGATGGTTGTAGGTTGTATTTTCTTAGTTAGGTCCAAGTGTTCAACAATGGTTCATGGGATGACATTGATTACGACTCCATCATCCACATGCACCCAATGCACTTTAAACTATCCTATGCATATAGTTATGAATAGAGGATTCCTAGTCACTTCACCATTTTATGGATTAACCTTGATTTTGCTATCGTAAAATACTAAGAATGTTGACTTCTCCTCCCTTGGTGAGGGAGGCATTACTGCATGGATGGCTTCCTCATTAGTGAGGATGTCCTCACTAATGGGGATAGAAGTCAACATTTTGACTAGTGCCTCACAATGTGTGGCAGAAGTCATGATCAAGTCATGCAAGCTTAGAGTGGTATTCTTTTTCTTGAGAGATTGCCTGACTTGGTCCATCGCATTGAGGAATTTTTTTTCGTTGGCTATGGGCTTAGTTACCTCGATTGTGCTTTACTTCCTTCATGCACCCCCAAAGTTCAAACTTTGACTTTAGGTTGTGCTTTTTGGGGCTTTTCGTCATTTTTCTAGTTATGGATTTTGGTACCCTCCTATGGCTCGTTGGTTAAAGTGGGTTGGGAAAAGGAGGTCATGGGTATAGCCAAGATGGGAGTGGGCTTCAATGGTCCCACTTCCTTTCATGCCTTTGTTTACCTGTCACCCTTATTGTTGGGCTTTTACTTGTGCTTCTTCCTTTGCTTAGTTGAGGTCTTCTGGTTGTCAACCGTTGGTTGTGAGGAATAGGCAATCACATTAGCCATCATAGGAGGTCTTTGTGCAGTTTTATTAATTAGTTGGGTTATGGCTGGTTAGGTTGTTCTAGGCTGGGGCATCCTGATGAAAAAAGGTTCTCTCAAAGGCATTTGTGATGGTACCCTTATGAAAAATGGAGATCTTGAGTTGGTGAAAGTTGAAGAAGCCCTTTCATCGTAAAGGGGTACTCAAATCACAAATGGTTCCTTTAAGATTCTCCATTTGTCATCAATGTTGAATGCTAAAATAACATAAGGGATATCATTGGCATTCAATAGGTCCTTGTAGACCTACATTGATTGATTTTGTTATCGAGTTGGGTTGGAGGCATCTAAGGCCAGCTCCCCTTTATTTATCATCTTCTACAAGTCATTCTTCAATGCAAGGAAAAAGTTTGTGTCATGACCAAGAAGTTGGTGATAGTGGCAGAAGTCGTTTAACTTGAATTACTTAGGCAATTGCAGGTCATGTTTTGTTACTTTAGTGGGATATTTGGCTATTTCACAGTGCATATCAGGCTTCTTTCAAGAAGCTTTAGACATCTTTTTATATTGAATACGTCCACTTTTCAAAAGTTTGTGTAACCACTAGGATGGTTTTAGTGATAGTGTACTGTATTTGGGCCTATCCTTTCTTTCAAAATTGGATCTAGTTGTTGTTGATGCAATGGCCTCAAAGGTTGATGCTTAGTTATTACGATCATTAGTGGGGGCCTTGGGTGGGTTGGCCCTTAGTCCTTAGTTTGTGGTCTTTGCTTCTTTGGTCATAGCTGCTACATTCGTGTTGTTTTGTTTGTGCTTTTCTTTTTCTCTTCGAGTGTGTTGGTTTTTACATGCTACATAGGCAAGATCATGACTGGCCTCCATAGCATCTTGTTCTTAGTTTGGGAAAATTCTTGGTTGTAGGATCACGAGTTAAGGTAGTAGAGCTTTGACTTAATAAAGTCATTAACCACCCCCTTAAATATAGCCAGAAGGTGTGCTTTGGTTATAGGCTCTAGTATTTTGTTCAGAAGTCCATTCCATTGCTAGATGAACTTTTGCACGGGTTCTAGGGATCCATACTTGACCTTCATGAGTTGGTTAAGCATGGTTTCGGGCTTTGAAGATATTAACAAAGTAAGCTATCAAGTTGTCTAGAGAGGATATGGATCCTCTAGGTAATGTATGGTACTAATCAAGTGCTTTTCTGGTCAAAGATATGGGGAAATTCATCATGATGGTATGAGGCCATGGCTACATGAGTAAGCACTCAGATTGAAAGGTAATGAGGTGAAAATTGGGATCATATTTTCTATTGTATTTGCTAAACTAGGAAATAGGAACACCAGGAGGAAGTGTTAAGGATGGGACTATAGAACTGATGGGATCATCCTAGTAGAAGTCCATAATTTTGATAGTTTGTGAAGTAAAGGCTTTAGGCTTCTTCAACTCCTCTGTTAGGTCCTGGATCATCTGGAAGCTTGATCCAATCCCTCTGAGGGCCCTATTGGCTATGGAGTTTGCACATACAACTATGGCATTTGTTGTGACGCTTGTGGCCTCGCTATGGGTTGCAAGATAGAAGGAAGTGGTTGTGTCATGGTTGTAGCTTGTGGGCCAAACAAGGAAAAAGATGTCTATGTTGGTACCTAAGGCATAAATAGAGTGAAGGGGGTATGTGACCCTTGAGTTGCTTGGGATTCCATGGTGGACCCCACATGGGTATTTAATGGATTTGTGTGGTAAAAACCATCATCGATGGTTGTACAAATTGGGACTATGTAGCGAACATCATTGACAAGTTATAAGTTGTTGGCTTCAATGTTGATTGAGTTTGATGTGTGGCTATAACTAGCATGGGGTCCACCATAGCAAGGTAGGAGGAAGTGGAGGATGGTGATACCATGCCCATGGAGAAAATAAAAGCATTAGAGGAAGATGTTATGACCTTGGCGGATGTTTGTTGGAATAATCCTCCTAGGATGTCTTCAAGCTTAGATTCTGCCTTAAATTCATCCTCCTCTTCTTGTTGTTCCTTAGAACTATGCTTGTCATCCTCCTCTTCCATTGCAATCAACTAGGCTAGGATGCTGGCATAGACATCATTGAAAGGTATTTGATCATATGTGGAAGGGATATACTCCTTCGCACCCTAGTGTATAAGCACAAACTCCCTCTTAGCTTTTGCTTCCACACGTGGAATCAACATGTTAGCCTACATTTTGGCATAAATAAAGTTATAATAATCTTCATTTATGGTTGCAAAGTTAGAAAGTTTCCCTCTCATCCTCAAAGATCACCTACACTCAATGATGGTAGGGTTTTTGGGGTCATAGACCCTCAAGGCCTATTGGCTAGGACCTTTGCAGTGAGGGCGAAGGGCAATTTGGGAGACTATTGGAAGGACATGGTTATAGTGTTGAAAATGGTTTAAAGTAGGCTATAAATGGTAAAGCNGAGGGACGGGGTATTAGGGGGAGGGGGTAAAGGGGTTAGATCCCTTTATCAAAAATGGAAAACTAGAAATGTTGATGTTAAACACCCTCTATGTTGACCTCCTAGTTGCCTCTATGCTAGGTATGGCAGGGGGGAAAGAAGGGAGATGTGATAATGGAAACCTCACTCCTTATTTCAAAGTTGGAGAGAGAGAAAAAAATTTTAAAGGCCAAAATGAAAACCTAGTAGTTTCCAAAAATGGTTTTGGCAAGCTACCAACTTTTACTACAAAGAAGAGAAAAGTAGGTTTGGCTGGTGTTGAAACCAATGTTAGTTTTGTGGCAAAAAATGTGGCAGAAAAAATTAAATGGTCATTAAGGTTTATATGTTGGTTTTGTTTTGAAAATTCACAACAAATGTTGTGAAATTTTAGCACCTAAACCACTTGAAACTTCCATGCTAGGGTTTCTGCTACAAGGGGGTAAGGATAGCACTAGATTTCCAAGGTCTTGGCTGCAAAAATGCAAATTTATTGCTAGGAGATAACATTGGTAATATGGCTAAAATATTTTTGCATAGAAATTAGGCAGAGGCCCTCCTTCTAGCGCCAATAAAACTGTTGTGACCAAAAAATTGATCATTGGAAAGACCAACAAATCTGGTGCATAACAGTCCTCAACCCACAAATCCCCAGGGCCTCTTGAAGATTTGGATTTGGGGTGCCCTAGTTAATCCAACGAGATAAATAATATAATTGCAAATGGAAATAATATAAATGCACTAAAATAAATGACAAATTTAATCTAAACACAAACCAAAACTATAAAATTTATTTTACAAAGAATAAAATAAAGGAGAGTTGAGAGATTGTGGACAAAGTGTGCCTAAGAGGACAATAAAGGGGGTTCACTTGAGGAAGAGTTCAGGGCCCATTGAAGTTGATGTGTTTGAATCCACGATCTGGATGTCCTAAGACTCTCGATGCTATTGAACCTTCTTTGCTACTATTCCAAATCTACAACTTTGGTCACTACTAAGGGGTGAGAAAAGTGGAAAATTTGGATGCCAGATTGCTCAACGCTAGGGATTGGGAATCCCAAAAGTATAGCGTTGACACCAAAATCCCACAAGCCTCAAGGCTATAATGCTTCCACACTAGGATTTAAGAGAATGCAAACGTAGGAGATTGCAAGAGCTCTTCAATGCTTGAAAATGCCCAAGTATGGAATGTATGTAAGCTCAATGTATTCAAGTGCCAAAAGAGTGGAACCTATCAATGGTGTTTGAGGTTGGTTTTCATAGGTCGTTGGCCATGAATGGTGCTACAAAATGAATTTAATTTGGTTGTAATTTCCTTGTACAATGGCTACAAATTGGCTACCAAATTGCGGCAAATTTTAGTCTCATACAGGTGAAATGGGTGCCCAAATTTGGGGGGTTACTATACATAGTAAGTGCCTTCCCCCCATGATAATTTTGTTTACTATAAATAGTAACATGGGCATACCATCCACATTGGAGATGAGTCCTCCATGCTAAACCTTCTGCCATCCTTGCTAGAGTGGTTGATCAAAATTAGAATGCATGGAGTGTTGAAATTTGGATCTTGTGGCTTCCATGCTAGGGAGAAGCAATTTCCATGTTAGGGTGGAGCCTCCACGCTGGGGGGATGCAATTTCCATGTTAGGGTGGAGCCTCCACTTTGGGGGTAGGTATGGTTTAGGGTTTTGCAAGTGTTTCCAACGTAGAAAAATGCACATCGCCCATAAAATCCATAAATTTTTCATTTTTGACATTCTAAAAGGAATTTGTGACGACACCCCCTGCCCCCCCACCCCCAAGCCCAAAAATAGATACTAGGTGACTTTTTTCACTTGTGGAATGAGGATTTGACCACTTATGAGGCATTTTTCAGCCCCAAAATTATAAATTATGTAAAATTTCCCATTGTGGATTATAATCTTTACATTTACAATGAAGTTTTGCCTTGGGTTTCATGGGGTGAAAGCTACATGATGAAAATTGGCTATAACATGCAAATTTTTGTGGCGTTTCAAGAAGGTGAGCTAAGAAAGAGGAAAAGTGCAAAAGAGTACAATAGGGACCCCTCCATTCACAAGAGGGAGGTACGTTTCTATGAAAATGAGAAGGATGCACCACTTGATGAAGTAGTGCAACAAAAAACCTTGCCAATGGAAAAATCTATCTTTGAAATATTGGCCAAGGTTGATAAAATGTGGGACTTCTTTGATGAAAAGTTTCAAATTACTCTAAGAATTTCTAAGAAGAATAGAGAACTAAGAGGTAATGAATGTGATAGAAGAATGAAAAAGGAAGCTGAACATGCCCTTCAATAGAATAAGGGCAAAGCTACTATATTCGAAGAGGTTGCAGATTCCAAAATAGATGATGATGGGTGTGACATTTATCAATATGAACATCTTAAGGGATGTTGCCCAATTATGTTACACTTGCAGGAATCTAGGATGTATGCTTTAAATCCTCTCTTGGCAAAATATCAAACACCTAGGAGGTTGCCTTACCCCAAAGGCAACTATCGGTAGTTCCATCAATAAGCCTAATATCCTAGTGGAGTGTCACCTTGGCCTCACAAGCAGTATCAGCAATGGCAACACCAACAATCATGGGGGATACCACCATCAAGGAACCAATACCCTTATCATCAAGCAGATACATATGGGTTCTATGTTAAGCAACCCTTTTCACCACGTGACTCTTCTAGTCATGCTTCCTTCCAACAACACTATTACCCTTCAAAATATTATATAGCACTATCTTCAAGGGGGGAGTTCCCATTTCTATATTACCCTCCTCATCATTCCACTCCTACACCTTCATCCTTAACTCTTTTGCCACCCACTCCATCCATGCAGGGAGAAATACCAACCCAACCATAGCAAAGAAATACCACAAGGGCTATGAACTTATAGTTGACTCCTCGACCAAGTGGTTTTGACACTAAGCCTTGAAAATGATCCTTTTTTAGAATTAACAGTCCTACCAAGCCCTCATAAACACCTATAGATGTTGACCTTGCTTCTTCTACCTTCTCCAAAGTGTCCATCAAGAACCCTTCTAATCAAACTCCTTCCAAATTGCACACTATGTTGTTGATCCATGTGGTCACTGATTGGATTAACACTGGCGACCCTCCTAGGAAGAGATCTAATCTTAAGAGTCTCCTCATCTATTTGCAAATCATTGGGAATGAATCTTGCAAGGCTCTTTTGGACTCAAGTTCTAGTGTTAATTTGATATTACAAGAGATGTATAAGGCCTGGAACTTGCCTCCACTCAAAAATAGTAACATTCACTTAGAGTTAGTAGATTAGTCCATTATCATTCCTTTGGAATTGGTGGAGGACATTGTGATCACCATCTATAAATGGTCCTATTCTGCTAACTTCCTGGTGATACATGTGGATAACTACAAAGGGGACTTCCCTATCATTATGGAAAGAGCATGGTTGAGTATAATTAATGCAGAATTGAGGATAGAGACCTCTCCTTGGAAATCTCCAAGGAGAATGAATTTAGAAAGATAGAGAAGAAGCATGTTCCATGCATTACATACACTGACATAGTGTGCCACTATGTGTAAAAACTATGGATTGTAAAAAGCATAACACTCATAGCATGCAGGCAGTGTCTAGATGTCATAGAAACTCAAAGATGCTTGTACGTACTAGCCACAAAACTAGAGGACACCTAGTGGCTGATAGCTAAAATAGACAGTAGCTCAACACTATGCATGGAATGAACTGAGCCCCAAGAGTGCCTACATTGAAAGCATTGACAAACTAGAGCAAGTCCATCACCAACTCTCTAATGAACAAAGTAAAATTAATCAGGGAGAGTTGGAAATCCTTAAAACATTTAGGCAAGTGTCGCTTGAGTTGAAAACTCTACTGGTTGGGATGGAATATGCCTTTCTAAACAATGGCAAGCCAGTTATCATCAATGCTAATCTTACTTCCTTATAGAAAAAGAAGCTATTGGAAGTTGTCAACAAATGGCCAATAACCTTTGCTTGGTCATATCATGAGCTCACTAGAATTGATCCAAGGATATGCCAACATAGAATCTACATAAACTCCTCCATAAAACCAAAGAGGTAAGTGTAGAGGAGGTTGAATCCCAAGCTTAAATAAATCATCAAGAAGGAGATTGAACAACTCCTCAAGGAGGGGTTCATCTATCCCATTGCAGATAGTGAGTGGGTTAGTCAATTTGTGATCATGCCAAAGAAAGGAGGAAAATTGAGGGTCTACATAGATTTTAGGTTATTGAACATGGCAATCTACAAGGATCACTTTTCTTTGTCATTTGTGAACCAGGTGTTGGATATAATTACATGGCATTGCTATTACAACTTTCTGGATAGTTATAGTGGTTATAAACAAATCCAGACATCACCAGAGGATCAGGCCAAAACCACATTCACGAGTTCCTAGGGAACTTTCACATATAGGAAGATGCCTTTCGACCTATGCAATGCTCTTGCAACATTCTAGCGCTTGGTCCTTAGCATCTTTCAACAACAGATCGGTAGCAGGGTGGAGATCTTCATGGATGACTTCTCCACCTATGGGGCTACATTTGAGCAAGCATTGGACCATCTTGAGTAAGTCATTAAGAGATGTGTGGAAACAAACCTTAGGCTCAACAAGCAAAAAAGCCACTTGATGGTCCAGAAAAGCATTATATTAGGGCACCATATTTCTAGCAAGGGGATTGAGGTAGACCTTGAAAAGATAAGGGTCATCCAAGAAATCACCAAACAACCTGAAACTATTAAAGATGTGAAGCCATTCCTTAGGCACACTGGTTATTACAAATGATTTATTGAGAACTTTTCCAAGATTGCCAAACCATTGATAGAGTTCATAAAGAAGGATGCTCCATTTGTCTAGACTAAGGAATGCGAGCATGCATTCTAGTAGCTCAAGAAAAAGCTCATAAAAACACCAATCCTACAAGCTCCAAACTAGTTCAAACCCTTCCATATCATGATGGATGCATCCAACTATGCATTAGGAGCCATGATTACATAGTTGGATGATTAGAAATGTCCCTATTATATCCACTATGCAAGCAGAAGCATTGTGGGAACACAACTCAATTACACCACTATAGAAAAGGAACTCATGACAGTGGTGTATGCTTTAGAGAAATTTAGGCACTATGTTCTTGGATATAAGATGTTTGTGCAATCATAGTGCTATTAGGTTCCTCATGAACAAACCAATGGTAAGTCCTTGTGTTATATGGTGGTTGTAATCTTGCAAAAGTTTGATCTCATGATGGACAAAAAGGAAACTAAGAACGTGGTAGTTGATCCCTTGTCTCAGTTACGATGGGACAGCTAGGAGAAGGAGAGTCAACTCTTAGAATAATTCCCTAATGAACTCATCTTTATTGGTGCTATGAAAAAATAAGATCCTAAAGAACTCAACTAGCATAAGCACATCCTATCCTACCTACTCACTCAAGATATGCCACAAGGGTGGAACAACAAGAAGAAATAATAGTTTTTTCACCAAGTTAAATATTTCATGGAGATCAATGGAAACCTTTACAAGGCTTATGCCAATGGCCTAGTTAGATGGTGTGTCCCTAATGCGGATCAACTACAAGTTCTCCAAGATGCAAATGAGGGCCCTTATGGGGGCCACTACGTGGGGAGGCGAATGATTGATAAGATCCTCATGGTAGGATACTATTGGCCAACACTTTTCAGGGATTTCCATCACTTTGTCCACTCTTGTGATTGATGTCAACATGATGGGGGATGATTGTTCATATGTAAGGGCCCCAACAATGGATTCAACTAGTAGAGCCTTTCAACATTTGGGGAATTGACTTCATGGGGCCCATCACCTCCATGTCCAATGGGAGGATAGACATCATTGTTGCTATTGACATTATACAAAGTGGATAGAAGCTGTGGCTGTCATTGACTATACATCATCTACGATAGTCCAATTTATACAACAATATGTTGTAAACAGGTTTGGCATGCTAAGGGAACTTATTTCTAACAATGGTACACATTTTAAAGGTGCTACTTTTTGGAAACTCATGCAATGCTTGGGGGTTGAGCATAAGTTAACAAACCCATACCACCCCCAAGCTAATGGCCAAGCTGAAGTCACCAATATGAAGATAAATAAAATCCTAATTTGAACCATTAGTAAATATAGGAGGGATTGGAGCTCCAAACTCAACGATGCCCTTTGGGCCCATCGTTACACAAGGAAACTTCTTATAGGATACTCTTCCTATGAGCTTGTGTATGGAAAGCTCCCAATACTTCCTATTCAAGTAGAACTTTGTACACTATCAACTGCATGTGACCTCAACCTAGACCTAATTTTGGCATAAAAAGAATGATTAATGAACCTCAACATGCTAGCTAAGAACCGATTAATAGCCCTGTCATCCAATGAAGTGCATAAGACATACAACAAACAACAACATGACCTTAGGATTAGGAGAGTGAATTTTTAACTAAGAGATAAGGTGCTCTATTAGAATCCCATGCACATACCCCAAAGAACTAAGTTTCAAACATTATGGGAGGGTCCTTATATCATCTATGAAACCTTTGCATCTGGCACCATGCTAATTTACCAACCTAAAAGCCCAAATAAGAAACTGTTAGTCAAGATGCAACAATTGAAGCCTTTCCATGAATCAACAATAAGTAGTGTCACCAACACCTCAATAGATGGATGTGCATGCTCAATTGTTCGGATCTCCTCCTTCCAACTTAGTCATGGGGGATATGGCCATCCATGTTGACATTAAATAAAGTGGCTCCTCAATTTTTTATTTTTTTATTTTTCACCTTTTTTTTACACCAATTTTAGTATGTTCTTTCTTTCTTGAATATTTTATATTTTACATATATTTTACCTCATTTGATTTGGATTTTTTAAAGGTTTTTCTCCTTTTTCTTTATTGTCATCAGGACTTGGTGCAATTGTCATTGTTAATTGATGGTGGAGCATACTTTACATTATTCATTTGATTGAAAATATCTAGATTCCATCTTTGAATTTTGATGTTGATAAATGAGACATTAATTCTTTTCATGTTAACAAGCAATGATTCCATGTCATCCACTGATCCACACAACTCTATGATGTCTTCTCATTTGGCAGTATGAGGTCCCTTCTTAAATACAACTTATAAAGCACTTGTGATCTTGGTGGTTTTCAAACTTGGAATGAATTAAATGGATAGACAAGGGTGTGACTTCAAGGGAATTTGCCATCTTTTTTGCTTGCCTATGGGTGCATGTGTATCTCCATGGATCCTTTTCCATTTCTACATTGACTAATAAATAGGAAGTTAAGTCTTTGCATGGTGTGGTTTCCATTGAAAAAAAGTGGGAATTCAAAGCACACCCCTTAGACTCAATAATGGGCTATAAGCACTAGTTATGAGGTGAGAAAGACATGTTACCCATGCCTCAAGGCACCCCTCTAACTAAGGCCCTTTCCACTTCCTACTTCTTTATTCTTCTCTCTTTGGAATGGTGATTGGTCTGTGGGGATGTTCTTGTACCTTGGGAGTGGAATAGTTTAAGTGTGTCAATGCGAAGTCACTAAAAGTGGATGGTCTTAGTTTGAACTAAGGATGGACATTACTGGGTCATATTAATCACATGCTCCATAAGGAACTTTATGTAACCATAATGAAGGAATCCATTCCACACTCTCTCATCCACCTATGCTTTCCATCAATCACCTCACTACATTTTCTCATGATTGTTTCAATGTCTTTTCTTTGATACGGTTAAAATTCTTCGATGGTTTCTTTGGTGATTCGGTCCTTAACTAACCATAATCATTAATCATCCATGGGGTCCATGAACTTCTTGGTTTGAGGGCATGTAAGGGCATTAAGGACATGAGCCTGCTATGGGGAGAATCCACTTGCGTACTCCTTGGTTGAGATGATTAAGTTCTTTATCTCTTATATATTTTTTCTTTCAAACCTTTTGCATTCCACATTGATTTCATCCAATTTTGCACTCCTTGACTAATATTCTCCAAATTAAATCTCCTTTTTTATGCATATTCTAGCCCTCTTTGAGCATTCCATCATGTTCTAGGCTTTTCTAGCTTCCTATGGACTCTAATTTTATGGAAAAACTCTTTGTTTTTACTTGGTTTTTAAAAGTGAAAAATTTTATTCTATAGTTGCGTCAACATAATCTCATCGACACATCCCTGTTGACATAGTATAAAAATTCTATATATACTAGCAACACTTAGCAAATTTTTTACATTTGTCATTCAATGCCAAAGGAGCTTTTTTAGTTTTTAGAGCCCAGAGCCTTTTTGAGCCCATAAATTTCACACTGCTTATTCGATTTACTCCGTTCTTCATTTCTACATCTACTGGAGGTGAGCTTTACATCATGGGGGCCATAAACCTTGGATTTCTGATGAAACATGTTTCAAAATTTTTCTAATTTCCACAAAGTTTAACTAATAAAATAATATTAAACTCATTAATTCATGCAAGTTAAACCTTCCCAACGTACTCTAGTAGCCATCTAAGAAAAATAATAATAAAATAATATTAAAGTAATCAATTTTCCATAATCACAACAGTGCCTAAGTGTAACCGATCAAAAGAGACAAGGTATCATGCATTCTAAGTTACACACCAAATGCTAATCCTTGGTCATATTGTGATTACAGATGGCACCGAGGCTCAAATGAGGATAGGAAGGAGGACCATCCCTGTAATGTTTCCATTTCCAAATGATGTTGTTGATAATAAAGATGGTGCCTCTTCATAACAAGTGTTATCATTATCTAAACAAGACCTGAAAGTGCAGTTGTAATTGAGACCTAAAAGGGCACATTGTAATAACAAACATGTCTCTTGAGGTAACCTTTGGGGGTTT
>MNCI01009968.1:0-12680 GCA_015680685.1 Gnetum montanum | reverse complement strand
ACTAGAAATTATAAAATATAATATATTACATTAATAATAAATACAATTTATCATTCAATATCATGATGATCAAAAATTTGGACATAAGCATTAAGAATAAACTTCTTGTTTTCCTAAGTTTGTTGATCACAATTTGACCATTGAACAAGTATTTCACTAATAGTTTTATATCGTAACTTCTTGGTTTGATGGGTCTTAATTACAATGGTTAACTTCAAATCTAACATTGGATTGCATAGGTAAAGTATTCCAGTCTAGCACATATGGCACATCATTTGTATGAAATTTCTTTAGCAAACTTACATGGAAAACTAGGTGAATTTTTACGGTTGTTGGAAGATTTAACTCACATGCGACTTCACCAATTCTTTTAGAAATTTCAAAGGGTCCACAATATTTGGATGCTAATTTAGTATATTTCCCAAATTTAAGAAAACTTCTGGTAGGTTTTACTCTTAGTAGTACTTGATCTCTCACTTGAAATTCTTTGCTAAGTCGATGTTGATCTGCATATCCCTTATATTTATCTTGGATAGCTTGTAAATCCTTTTTAACTCTTATGACAATATTTTCCATTATTTTCATTTCTTCCCCCTTCCATTCTGTTCTTAAGGTTGGATTTGCCCAAGTTAGTGGTGTACGGCAGTTACATTCATGTACTACTTCAAATGGTGTTCGATGTATGAAACCTTGATAATTGTTGTTATAGGTGAATTTTGCCAGGTGCAAGTCATTCTTCCATGTTTTCGGTCTACTCCCAACATAGCTTTGTAGACTATCTTCTAATATTCTATTCACATGTTCAACTTGTCCATCAGTCTCTAGGTGGTAAGTTGTGCTAAATTTCAACTGGGTTTCAAGCTCTTTGAATAAAATCTGCCAAAATTTGGATATGAACTTGGGATCTTGATCCAAAGTGATAGATTTTGAACATCCATGCAACTAAAAATACTTCTCGTATGAATTTTTGGGCTACTTCTTCGGTTGTGTTTGTAGATTTCAAGGCTATAAAATGTGTCATCTTTGATAGACAATCAACCACTACTAAGATTGAGTCATTTTCCTTTTTGGTTATTGGCAATCCCACAATGAAATCCATGGTAACATCTTTCCATTTATAGGTTAGGTCTTCCAAAGGTTGTAATAACCCACTAGGTTTCCTTTGTTCAGCTTTTATTCTTTAGCATGTTGGATAGTTTCTAATGTATAAGGACACATCATTCTTCATTCTATGTCAAAAATAAGATTTGTGTAACATCATATAAGTCTTAATATAACTTGGATGTCCTACGTATGGTACTTCATGTGCTTCACACAACAACCTTAGTCTCCAATTTCCTTCTAGAATGCACACTCTTTTTCCTTTCATCAATAAACCATTAGAAGCAAGTTGATATAAAGGCTCAGAAGAAATATAGGTTAGAATCTTCTTGAAATAAGGATCTTCTTTTATTTGTTCCTTAATTTCTTCTTCCATAGGGGTTGTTACCACACCTATCATCAAGTTCCACAATCGACTAAGGTCATCGNTTAGAATATTTGTAGAGACAACCTATTTTGAATACTTCTCAATGANTTTCAAAATCATATTTAGCTAATAATTCTACCCATCGTCATTGAGAAGTATTCAAAATAGGTTGTCTCTACAAATATTCTAAATTTTTATGATCTATTTTTAGTACAAACCTTTTCCGACAAAGATAATGTCTCTAAACTTTCAAAGCATGAACAATTGCTAGTAATTCTAAATCATGGGTCTAATAATTTACCTTAGCTCCTCACAATTTACGAAATTCATAACATACCACTTTATAGTATTGTGAAAGAACTACACCAATTCCTATTCCATAGGCATCTGTAGATACTTCAAATGGTATTTCTTCATCTAGAATTCTTAGAATAGGTACTGTTGTGAGTAGCATCTTTAGTTTGAGGAAAGCTTCCTTGCATTTTTCACCAAACTTAACCATATGTTTTTCCTACAAAAGGTCAAGAAAAGGGGCTACCAAAGTAGAATAATCTTTAATGAAATTTAGGTAAAAACTTGTTAAACCTAAGAAATTTCGAACCATTGTAGCATCTTTTAATTTAGGCCAATCGAAAATTGCACTAACTTTTGTTGGATCTACTTGTAATCTTTTCTTAGAGCCTATATGGCTCAATTATGAAACTTCTTCTTTAAAGAGTTAACATCTACTTAATTTAGCTTTCGATTGACGCTCTTTAAGAATTTCCAGTGTAATTTTCAAATGTTTGATATGTTCTTCTCTTGACTTAGAATAAACAAGTATATCATCCATAAATACTATAACAAACTGATCAAAATACTCACAAAAAATATTATACAAAAATGCCATGAATGTTGCAGGTGCATTAGTTAATCCAAATGGCATTACAACAAAATCATATAATCCATACTTGGTTTTGAAAGCAGTTTTCTCGATATCTTTTTCATTAATCATTATTTAGTGATAATGTGATTTTAAATCAATCTTCAAAAAATAACATGCACCTCTAATTTGATCAAACAAGTCATCGATCCTAGGCAAAGGATAAGTATTTTTAATCATCACTTTATTCAATGCCCTATAATTAATGCATAATCTTAATGTACCATCTTTATTTTTAACAAATAAGATTGATGCACCCCAAGGTAATATGCTAGGTCAAATTTTCTCTTCTTCCAATAGTTGATCTAATTGTACTTTCAATTCTCTTAATTCAGAAGTGGAAAATCTATAAGAGGATTTTGAAACAGGTTGTGTATCGGGAAAAATATCAATAGCATGTCCAACAGCTCTTTGTAGAGGTAGTTCCCTAGTTTTACCAAATATTAAATCTTTGTATTCCTCAAGCATTTTTTGGAATCTCAAAACCTGAAGATTTCTAAGGTTGACTTACTGTGACAACCAACTTTGTGGAACCCTTATTGACTAATCTTTTGGCTTGCTTAATGATTATTGTGTGAATTTTCTTTGCTATTCCTATCCCCCTTGGAACCCTAACTCTATTAGTCGTTGGGACTTTTAAAATACAAGTTTCAAAGTGGGTAGTAATATCAAATTTTTGAAGGAAATACATTCCTAAAATCATGATCTTGCAAACTAAAGGTAATTTCTCCATACCTCGTATGCTTGCTCATGATCGTTCCATCATGCAAGTTCTATCTTAATAATTTTCTTGGAAGGTAAACTTCATTTCAATAACTTAATTAACTTTGGAAAAATAAAATCATCATTGGCACCACTATCAATCAAAAATTTAATTTTTTAACCTTTAATTAGTCCTTCAAAAATCAATAAAGCAAATTGAAATTTATGCAAACCTAACTTAGTTGATGCAAAAATATTCTTCATAGCTATGGTGGTAGTTGGGATTTTTCCTTTGTTCATGTTTGGGTTGGGTTTTTAATTCCTGGTTTGATTAGTCTTTTATACCTTTGCTCATAATTTTGAATAGTCTCATTTGAAATGATCTTTACCACAATAAAACATCCTAATCCTGATTGAACTCTCTTAGTTGGCATTTCTTCTACTAATGCTTACCAAATTGTAGTTCATATTTGATTTGATTCTTCATAATCCTTAGCAATTTTGTATGCTTCATCAACTATTTGAGGATTATGTGCTCATGTTTAGGGATGCAGTTATGTGTAGCTCACTAATGAACTTTGAATGTAATTCTCCCTCATCCTAGTGGCTTACATACCAAGAGAGATCATAGAATTCCTTGAAGTGATCTTCTACGAATTGTCTTTCCAATATTAAGGAATCAAATCTCATATTTTACCCTTTTAAGAAAGAATCCGATACAAACTTTTGTTCAAAATCTCAAAAAAAGTTGAGCATCCCAAGTTTTTGATCAAGTTTTTACAACATCTGGGAACGAGCAGAAAAAGCTATCATAGTCCTTTGCCTCATCGCCACAGTCCTCCATAGTGGCATTAGGAGTAGAGTGTGTGACATCAAGGACCAAGCAAAGGATTGTGGTGGTGAGGCAAAGGACTACGATGACGAGATAGAGGATTGTAGTGGCTTTTCCTACTGCAAGGTGGCATGTTCCTTTTTTCCTATGGCCCTCAAAGGGTTGACACAACTTGGGCACGATTGTGCATCATGTGGAGGACTCGTGCAGGGCCCATGCAGCCCATGCAAGGGTTTGCATTGTTCTTGTCGAGGCTTACATGCATTATGTAGGGGTTCACATGGATTATGTAGGGTTAGCACAACTCCTACTAGGTTTGCAAGGTCCTTGTTGGGAGTCGTGCATCCAATGTAGGGGTTTATGTCAGGGTAGCCAATTATGGGTGATGTTGTTGATGCCCGTGGAGTGCCAGAGTAGCCCATTATGGGTGACACCATCGATACTTATGAAGCACCAAGGTAGACCATTATGGGCAACACCGTTGGTGCTGATGGAGCATTGGGGTAGCCCATTATGGACAATGCCACCAATTCCCGCAAAGCACTAGGGTAGCCCATTATAAGTAGTGTCATTGGTGCCCACTAATCCTTGGTCATGTTGTGATTACAAATGGCACCAAGACCCAAACAAGGATAAGAATTGGGACCATCCTAACTGAGGGATAAGCAACCTAGAGGAGGAAGGGGCTAACCTTGTGGCCCATCCTTAAAGCTCTCCCTTGTGGTCCATCCTTACCTTCAGTGGGGAATGGTACATGGGGGAAATCTATCATTTCTAGAACAATAGGTAGACCAATGCCATTGTGAAAATTAATAACATCGATGTATCCTATTCTATGGAGGGCATCTCATAAGCCCTTGGGTTACTAAACACTAGGACAACCCTGGCAGAAATATCAACATAGGTGGACCTAGAAGTGAAGAAAGAGTGGCTCCAATGGTGTTATGGAGTTGACCGCAAGGAATACGGTGCACTCACAAAGGTAGAATAAGCATACTTCAAAATCGCAGCCTACCACCTCAATCCAATGATGAGGCTGAGCAAAATCACGATCTTTTCTATTCATGAATGTGTTGCTCTAAGTGATAAATTCCCAATCAACCTTCCATAGCTCATCTACCTAAAGATTGAGAACTACTTCAACAAGAATGAGCATGGAAGAAAGACACCTCCCTTTCCATGCCTCATTTGCAAATTTTACAAAAGCTGAGGCATAGCCTACTACACTAATGACACCATTCATCATGCTCTTGTTGCCTCTTGGGTAGAGATGATGAAAGATAAGGTACTTGCCAAGTTGCAAGAAGAGAAGTAGCCACCACCATCATCCACCACTCAGGAAACAATGTTGGAGGCTTGTGCTTCCATTGAGCACATGCACAAGCTTTGTAAGTAACTCTTGGAATAGTAGCAAGCTAGATTGACTTGTGATAAACCCTCCATCTACTAACCAATGTTAAGCCATATTAACGAAGTTACATGCACTATCAGTTGGTTGGAGGAGATGATGCCACTGTTTTCTACCCAAAGGATGTAGGCACCTACAAGGTCAAATATAAGTGCCTAGGAAGTAATGATGTCTCTTCTAGAATAACAAAAATTCCTAGAAATATTTGGGAATGCCACTACCTTCTCAATGCACTTGGAGACTGTCTTGGTGATGTAGCACCAAGGGCAGGAAATAGTGGTAGAGGTGGTGGCTAACAGAGTGGTGGAAGCACTCAACACTCCTATAGCTATAGTGCCAGATGTTGCTGCACTTAGGAACATGCAGACATCTGCAAGAGCAACAAGTGGGAGGCTTAGCACAACCCAACACGAGGAGGAGCTAGACCAATTGGTTGAAATTAGGCAACTACTTCCAGAGGTCTTTGACTTTCTAGATAACATCACTGCCACCTAGTCAGTGTTATTGAAAGCTAGGGGTAAGCTCATCATTGCTAATGCCCAACTTGAAGCAGCCAAATTTTAAAATGGATGATTAGTTGTTGAAGTTGTAGAGTTGAGAGCCCACCTAACTAATCCCACTATTCTTAGTCAAGCCATTGCAAGAAATAAAACCTTGTTGTAGCTTCAAGAAAAATTAAAAGCAATTGAGAATGCTAAGGAGACTACGATCTTTGAAGTATCCATTTTGGAGGCCTTAGCCTACAACATTGAGAATGACCTGATAGATGTCTGTAAGGAGAATCTTATTCTAACCAAGGATAATTATCACTTGAGAAATGTTGAGGCTCAAAAGGACCAAATAATTGAATTTTTTCAACAACAACAGGAGTAGCTTGCCAAGATAACCATGGATTTGAGGAGGTTGGTTGTTGAAAACAAAAATCTCTCAATGGAGGAAGTCCTAGCACTTTGCTAGAAATTGGTCATTAAGACNCTCTCAATGGAGGAAGTCCTAGCACTTTGCTAGAAATTGGTCATTAAGATTGCCGTCTAGAAAAATGAGATCCTAAGTTTGAATGAGTTAAAAATCACTACAAGGACTAGGTTGGCATTCTCAAATAAGTTAACGAAAGGAGATTTAGGTAACCAAGGTGAAGATGAATGAGGTTGTCCAGCAACTCAAACAAGGAGGCAACATATGGTAGCCCATCTTTGATGGACTCAATGCGTACAACAAAGTTGAAATCTGCCTCAAGGAGTTGCAGATCGAAGAGATGACTAAGTACATAGAACTAACCAACCTTTGGTACATGAACTTGACAATGCTGATTGCCAAAAGGCCAAGGTCAGAACTTGAAAAGAAAGTGGCCAGCTCTTACCTCTTGTACAAGGCAAAGTTCAAGCATTGCAAGGAAACAAAACAAAAGTTGGAAATAGCTAATGCCAAGGTTGAAGTTCTCAAAACCTGCTTTACTGATCAATAATCAATGGCTGAGAACCTGGTCAAGAGGATGAATGATTACCAAGAGTTGCAAAACGTCGTTAGAGCATTCAACATCAAACACAAACAATTCATTGCTTGGTTCATGAATCTTAAAGTGTTGTTCTTGGCAATGCCCTATCCATGGAATGTTCTTGTACTCGCTCACATCAACGATGCTGCATAGACCATGTATAATCCCTAAAGTAAGGAGGAGAAGTTGAAAGCATTGTTGTGTGCTTTTCATCTTCCAACAACAGTAGCAACTATAGTAGGATAGCCACAATTTCCATAGCCTTAACCTCAATTGCCATGTGCACCAGAGGTAGGGGAAGGTCCTTTAGCACCTCAGGAGCCTCCACCTCCTAAGACTATTTGATTTTCTTTTTGTCTTTAGCTATCAAAGGGGTTCCAACTATTCATTTTTGTAAAGGTGTTCAATTTTATTTTCATGAACACCTATTTTTTAAATCATTATAAATCTAAACACTTGGGCATTGAGCATCATTTGAGTTAGTCAGTTAGTTAATGGTTCCATATCTTCCTAAATTTTGTAAGAAGCTTGTTCCTCCTTTTTTTCACTCGAGGACAAGTTTTCAGTTAGTCGTGGGGGTATGATGCATCATTGCTTGGGTTGTGTTGACGGGCATGCATCAACGCATCCTTGTTGATGTGTGGGAAGATGCATCAACGAAGTGTTTGTGTTTGCCTATATAAATGCGTGCACCCACTGCATTTATGACATCAGTTATTCAGTAGCTTAGTGAAGTTCTTACAATTTGTTTTCCCAATAGTTAGAATATTTTCTAAGTGCCCGTAGTAGGAGTCAAGAAGTATACAGATCCTTATTCAAACACTGATGTACCTGAACACTTTGGTGTAATGACAATAAAGACGAACTTCTTAATAAACCATGCAGTATTTGGAAATAATTTAATGTTTACTTTAATGTACTTTAATTTTCATGCAATTTACTTACATGTCTTTAGTTAAATAGTTAAATACGAATAATTAATACACATAAGTACAATCACCTTAAGCATAACGTTAATGTTTGACAATCCCAGCAGTGTTATAACGAGTGTAGGATGTGTACAGCAGGTGGGCCTGGATACTTATGTTAGGAGTTAACTTAAGGCATTAGATAGTTATTAGATTAATTAAAACTTAATCACTTTGTTTTACACTTAGGATAAAATAGATAAAAAATATAAAATAATACAAATCATGTGCCTCGATTACACTTAACCATACCTTTGTGCATACACAAGTGGAACCAAGAAGACAACGATCACATCCTTAGGTTCACTATCTAGATCATGTGCATTTAGAGAACTAAAGTCTATGGAATTCGACCAGATCGCTAACTAAATGCTTGTGATTCATATGGTTGAGCATAGGGTATACTCGTTGCTCATCAAAATCCTTCAAAAACTTCTTCTAATAAAGTTGATTGTATTATCCATTAGTTTCTTTAGTTTGCTAAGCAATATAGAAAGGACTTTTTAAGAGTTTCTTAAGCTATTTACACTAATAGCAAGATGAAGGATTTGGCCTCCTTAATTATTATAACTAGGGTATTTTTCTCTTAGCAAAATGGATTGTAAACTACATTGATGGAGATGATGTTTGGATGCTTCATTTAAGATACAGACTTATGCAAAAAAAATACCTTCAATGGTAATAGTTGGTCTTCTCATAATTTTCTTCATTGTCTTCTTTTTCCTTAGGTCATTTTTATTCTAGGTTCTCTTGTTCTTAAACAAATTTGGAAGACATGATGTAACCATAGTAAGTATTGGAATTACAACCATATTATAGTTTTAGAAGATATCCTTAAGTAAATTATCCCATGGTGGATTTCTTTTAATAGAGGAGCTTGGGTTGCTAATTCATCTAGATTGTGTACTACTTAGAGCAAATTTGGTATCATTGCAGTTTTTTGTCTACATATGCATAATAGATGGATTACATGGAAAGAGACCTCTAGCCTCTATGGTTTGAATAAAAAGAGAAAAAAAGGTTTTTGAAAAATTAACTTCTAATCTTAAGATTTTATTTAAAATTGACAATAGTTTGTATTTAGCTTTCCCAAACATTTTCTAAAAGGATGGAAGATCTATTTTTCCTTTTAATTCCAAAGTTAGTTATAATATTATTACCAAGAATGATTTTATTCATAGCAAATTTAGTAAGGCTTAGAACATGCAATTATCATCGCACTTTTGGATGAGGAAAATGGAAGATATTTGGAGAGTTTCTACCTTTCTAAAAATTTGTATTTTTAATGGTATCTTCTTCATCAAGGTTTTTCGATTGACACTCATCTTTAACATATATGAATTGTTTTACCTAAATGTCTTCTTTATGGAAGTGAGGATTCATTTTCACATACTTTTTTAGTGTACTTTTGGACAACATGCTTGGAAATGGACATTCATAATTTATAACAACTTTCAACCAAGCATTAATAAGATTATTTTTGGTGTTCAACTTGCTTTATCTACTTCTTTTATTTGCATTTGAAAGTATCTCTTGGCCACTTGTTCTTTATTCTATTCAAAAACTCTGATATACAATTAGGTTTTAGTAGCAACAACATAAATATGACCTTTCTTTACAAATTAAATAGCAGATTCTCAAAGGTATCACTTTTTAGTTATAGCCTTTAAGCAAAAAATTTTCCAATAAAAGTTAAACAGTTAATTTGTCTCTAACAAGATTAATTTCTTTTTGTTTTAGAGGCTCAATGATGGGAAGCTTTCAACTTTTGTTGCTATTTGTTCTTTTTTTTTTAATTTAAGCTTTTTTTTTGTCTTTAGAGAGAGTTCTCTCCTTTTTACAAGAAACTCTTTAGTAAAAAGTGAAAACCTTTAAGGATGTTTCTAAATGAGGGGAAAGCTTGATTCTTTTCTTACCCCAAAGGGGAAGTTTTTTAGGATTGGATATAAAAATAAAACTGATAGGCTTTTTCTTTATTCTTTTTCTTTGTTGCTTTGTTGTACTCTTATTTTTGTAAAATATTATTATTTATTTTTTGGGGACCAACACCCCTCAAATGAATAACTTAGTTCTACTAACTAGAATCAAACCCCTAACTTAGAGCTTTTAACAATGAGATATTAGCCTAGTGGTAAAACACTTGATTTGGTGTACATCATGGGTTTGATTCTAGTTAGCCTAGAGCTTTTAATAATGATGTAGATCTTTGTTTTACCACTAGGCTAACATCTCATTGTTAAAAGCTCTAAGTTAGGGGTTTGATTCTAGTTAGGAGAACCAAGTTATTCATTTGAGGGGTGTTGGTCCCCAAAAAAATAAATAATAATATTTTATAAAAATAAGAGTACAACAAAGCAACAAAGAAAAAGAATAAAGAAAAAGCCTATGAGTTTTGGGATGTCTTTTTAGCTTTTATTTTTATAACCAATCCTTAAAAACTTCCCCTTTGGGGTAAGAAAAGAATCAAGCTTTCCCCTCATTTAGAAACATCCTTAAAGGTTTTCACTTTTTACTAAAGAGTTTCTTGTAAAAAGGAGAGAGCTCTCTCTAAAGACAAAAGAAAAAAAAAAGAAGCTTAAATAAAAAAAATGAACAAATAGCAACAAAAGTTGAAAACTTCCCATCATTGAGCCTCTAAAACAAAAAGAAATTAATCTTATTAGAGACAAATTAATTGTTTAACTTTTATTGGAAAATTTTTTGCTTAAAGGCTATAACTAAAAAGTGATACCTTTGAGAATCTGCTATTTAATTTGTAAAGAAAGGTCATATTTATGTTGTTGCTACTAAAACCTAATTGTATATCAGAGTTTTTGAATAGAATAAAGAACAAGTGGCCAAGAGATACTTTCAAATGCAAATAAAAGAAGTAGATAAAGCAAGTTGAACACCAAAAATAATCTTATTAATGCTTGGTTGAAAGTTGTTATAAATTATGAATGTCCATTTCCAAGCATGTTGTCCAAAAGAATACTAACTTAGTTATATATTTATAATATATATCTAAAATTTGGTCAAGAGAATCTTTTTTGTTCCAATAAAAAAAGATGTACACCATTACCAAATCCTCTACATGCAAGTATAAAAAATTATTTACCAAAGAAATAAAAAACTTGGCATATAAACTCAATGGTATAGTTTGTTTTTCTAATGAATCTAGGCAGCCATACACGCACTAAAGTTTGTAAGAATGGTGAGACGTGTATAGTGTATAACAGAAACCAAACCAAGTTAAATCTATATCTATGTAAACTTGGTTACGTTATGGATGGAATATTATTTAACACTACTGATAACCTTTGAATAAAATATTATTTCAGTTATTCATAGGCTCTCTTGAAGCATTATCCCCAGAATATTATGTATGAATGCCTATTTATTTGACTCTCAGCAAAAAATAAAATAAAATTATTTGAAAAGTCAAATGCCTATTTCTAATTTCATGAACCTTGACCCTATTTATTTACCATTTAAAAGTTATTAATGCGACGAGAACTCGAAAATGGGAAATTCTTTTTCATTTGAAGATAAATTAATCATAGTCAACTTTCATATATAAAATTAAAATTCATTCCAAAAGAAAAATGCCTGCTTCCAGCGGAACTTTGAGCCTATTTATTTTAAGTTTCAGAGTTGTCAAGCAAATGGTAACCTAAAACGAAAAAAATTCCAACCCGGACAGTTTCGTATTTTTCTAAAACTAGTGCGCACAAGATCTTCTTTTTAAAATAGTTAACCTAATATTATATAAACATGGTATTCTTTTCAAATTTACAAGATGCAAGTTGCAAATTGACAACCATGGACACCCAAGATTCTTGACAAGAATCCAATTAAACAAAACCCAAATTACAGAAATAACGTTATCTTAAACTGGCAATTTTTACGTTCTGCATGGAAAAACAAAAAAAATTCGCAGTATTCTGCATGGAAAACGAAAAATTCGCGATATTAAAAGAGGTTTCCGATTACAAGAAGCGTCCAAATCCTATCTATGTACATTTCACATATCCGAATTAATATTTTCCTTAACAAATTATTATATTGATCATGTCGTTGGTTGACTTCTAAAATTTCGCTGCAATCTCAAGATTCATGCGATTGCCATTGCCAAAGCCAAAGCCAAAGCCAAAGCCAAATCCAAATCCACAACTGAAGTGATCATTATTAAGACATAAAATATTCAAAAAATACAAAAACAAAACCCAAATGGTGATGAGCCTCCTGAAAAGATAACAATATCTAGCTGGGCTTTAACTGGCTCTGCAATGCAAAGCCAAAACTAGCATATCCCATCCCAAGACAAATTCTGGGGGCTATCGCTTTCTGTTTTTAGGTATAACCAGCATCCCACGCGGTACATCCCTCCCTCTTGTTCTGTGATTAGCAATGATTGTCGATTACCTCCAATCATCTCATCACTTTAATTATAGCTCCAATGTCTTGGATGAATTTGATTTCGTTGGATAGAGCAAAGGGATTTAGGGAGTCATAGTCACCGTCTTTTGGAGTGATAGTATGTTCTTGTTTTTTAGGTTCCAGGATGTGGGTTTGAGTTTTGGTATAATTACTCAAAAAGATTAGATTTTTGCTTATCAATTGGAGAACGCTTTCAAAAGGTCTCTAAGTGTGATAAGCGTTCAGGCTTGTGGCAATGATCCTTAGCAAGCAAGAACATAGGGAGTGACCATTATTTAGAGGGATGGTAACGTGCTTGTTTCTCAAGTTAGGAGATGTTAGTTTGAATTTGGGCACAACTATTTGGAGAGGTTAGGCTTTTGCTCATCCATTGACTCATCCTTTGAAAACTGGCCTTGGCGAGATGAGCATTAAGGTTCCAATCCTTGGCAAGCAAGACCTTAAGGAGTGACCATCCCGTAAAGTA
>MNCI01009964.1:5182-42179 GCA_015680685.1 Gnetum montanum | reverse complement strand
GCTAGAAAACTTAATAGAACTTGATTTGTCTAGCAAAAGTTCACAACAGGGATTTTTTGATTGGTAGTCGAATTCAAGAAAATTCAAAAAAATTCTTTAGGAAACAAGTAGTTGGAAGGCAGAATACCAGCTAAAATTGGGTAGCTTAACTCTGCTTTGTCTGAGCTTTCAATACCTAATAACTACTTGTTAGGCAGAATTATGCAAATGTTAACCTGAAAAATCTAAGATGTTTAGTCTTGGATCATAATAATTTTTTAGGTACCATTCTTTCCAACTTAGGAGAATGTTACATATTAGAGCTTCTAGACCTTTCTTCAAATAAGTTTGAAGGCTCCATCCCATCGGAGGTGGCAAATCTATACAACATTCAATTCTACTGTAATTTGTCATGCAACGCTTTGCATGGGAGATTGCCAACAGAAATTGGTCACATGATTCATGCGCTAGCAATAGATGTTTTAGCAAAGAATCAACGACACAGTTTCGGCTTGTCTTGAAGGTTGCAAAAACCTGCAATTTCTGAATTTCTCTTTTAATGAGTTTCAAGGATCCATTCCAGGGTCTCTGAGCCAACTGCGATACCTAGTGTCCATGGACCTTTCGCACAATAATATTTCTAGTCCCATACCCTTTGAACTTGAGAAACTGTAAATGCTTCAAAGTCTCAATCTTTCGTTCAATGATCTAGATGGGCAAGTTCCAAAAGGAGGATATTGCGTAGCCCTCTGCGATATCACGTACGTGATATCGCAGGGGATGTGATATCGTGGCTGACGTGATATCGCGGCACATGCGATATCGCATCCCATCATACCCCCATGACTGAATAAAAACTCATCCTTGAGTTCCTTACAAAATATTGGGAAGGTATTGGATTCTTGACTGAATGGAACTAACGGTGCACTACCAAGTGTATAAATAAGAGGCAACTCTTCCTTGTTTCTCCATCTAGATCTAGACTTTAGTGAAACTTTGGCAATTTTACCTCTCCAGAGATAAAATAATTTCCATGTGCTTGCAGTAGGAGCTCGAAAGTGAACGGATCTTTATTTGAGCAAATATTGTACCTGAACACAAGTTTGTGTACAGAAATAAAGACAAACTTTTGGATAAACCTTGCAGTGCATGGACTAAGCTAATTAGGACTTTAATTATTGTTATTTATCATTTATCGTTTCAATGCTTTATTAGTTAATTAAATCTTTCTCAACCCTTCTCCTATAGTTAAGTGCATTTAATACGACCGCTTCGAGCATGTGCGTTATGCTTGGTAATCCCAGTAACGACTAGCGTTTGGTAATCCCAGAAGGTTGCATTGGTTCAGGGTATGAATGGCAAGTGGGAATGGATGATGATGCTAGGTTAATTAAGGCATAGTTAGTTAGTTAAATTTATTTAATTAGTCTCTTCACCCTTTACCTCATTAGCATAGGCAATAAAACAGGAAAGATATAAAAATCACATACCTCAGACTTACTTAACCATACAACTGTGACAAATACAAGTCTGGGAAGACAACGAACGATTAATCTTAAGTGTTATATAAGGCATGTAGTCTGCGAAATTCAACCGGATCGTGCATGTAACGCTCGTATTCGTATGGTTGAGTGTAGGGGTACCTTTCCACTCATCAAGTGTGCAATGTATTCTTGTTTATTATTTTCTCAACTAACCCTAAGGGTTCGTTCCAATGATGTGAATGATTTCCTATGTTCTAGTTAGCACACAAACAACTAAGTCCTTAGCAATGGTGCCAATGATGAGTGGCGAGGTACCCCTATGCTCAACCATGCGAATACGAGCATTTCACACACGATCCGATCGAATTCCAAGGACTAAGTGCCTATGTGCCTTTTTGGAGCAAGGACAGGTTGGTTGATCATTGTCTTCTCAAGCTTACTGGTATCTCACAATTGTATGGTTAAGTAAGCTTGAGGCATATGATTTTTATAGCTTTTATGTTTTTATGTCTTGTTGCTAGTAAGGGAGGAGAGAGAGATAACCAAGTGACTTATTTAACTTAACTACTGATTAACTAGGCTTTAACTAATCCTAACACCAGTATCCATTTTCACTTGTCGTACACATCCTAAACCAGTGCAACGCTACCAGGATTACCAAACGCTAATCGTTACTAGGTTATCAAGCATTGCACACATGTTCAAAGTGATCGTACTGAGTGTAATTTAACGATTTTCTTAATTGATCAAAATGAATTACTATGCTAATAACAAAAATATAAAGTGCATAAAATAAAATAAATGTCTAAGAAAATAAAATAAAAGAAATGTGTAAGAAAAAAAATCTCAAGTGCTATAAGGATGAATCAAAGAGCTCATCTTTATTGCTATACACAAGGTGTGCTCAGGTATACAATGCTCGAATAAAGATCTGTCGACACTTAACATCCCACTGCGGGCACTTGGAAAATATTCTAACCTTAAAATAGATTACAAGAGTTTTGCTACTTGACTGCTATAAGACTTTTTCTCCCAATTGTGCACATGGGCATTGTATTTATAGGCTTGGGAGCAACTACTCTAATAATGAGAGAAACCACTCTAATAATTAGCATAATTGCTAAATAAACCACTATAGTAACCACTTTAATAATTAGAATAACTACTAAAGAAACCGCTAGAGTAACCACTCTAGTAATTAGAATAACTACTAGAGTAACTGCTCTCATCAAATGCCATGACTTTTATGGCTAAGGAAACACTTGACTAATTATTAATATGATGTTCACTTTTTTAATTGAAATATTTTTCTTAAAGTTATTTTTATTTTAAGTTTGATTAGCATTAAAGCATATCTAGAAGGCCTGAAAATTTTTAAGTGATCCATAGAGCTTTGGTAAAATTAACGTTCTTACACATTCTTTGTGTTTAATCTATTTGGTGGATTCTAATAAACAATAAACCATGAATTAATATTAAACACCTAACATTTGGTATTACTTAATCTTAATGTTGGTTCAATTTCAACTCCTTTAATTTATAATCAATTCCTTAAATTTCAAACACCCTAGATTATTGGGGTAACACTACTTTATAAAGTTGGTTTTAAGTTTTATGAATGTTTCATGTTGGCTATATGTCCTAGGGTATATATAGTCATCTATCTTCTATACCTATTAATATAAACAAAAGCAACTTTAGAATAGGAGATTTTAACTTGTTTGGAAATTGCCCATATTCATAAAGGTTTATTAATAAAAGTTGGCTAAGATTCATAAACCACCACTTTAGAAAATTAGGGCCAACACAAACATGCCACACATAGAAAAATTATAGTACTTATTTTATTTACCCAATGAAAAAGTTTTTTTTGTATTTTATTTAATATAAAGTACTCTTCTAATACTTACCCTACCATGAAAAAAAATGTTGTACATCTAAGTTATTCTTAAAATACTTAAATTATTAACTATGTTCCAACTAAATATTATATTGGTTGTTTGTCTTAAGAATAAACATAATCAAAGATTTAGATCCAAAAGAGCATCTAGTAACGTCTTACAAATACTAATAAGGTACTCGGACTCTTAAATTCAAGGTTATAATCCTTAAATTTAAAGGAGAAAAATTTTAGTTGTCAATATGCCACGAGTTCCCCCCGTGAAACAGGTACGAAACTGCCAACGGTAATTAAAAAGCTTGGAAGGTGCAATTCCTTAACGTATCTTTAGCGTTCATGGTTAATTCCTAAGTTTAATTCTATTCTCAAGCGGAAACTTGAAAAAAGCAACAAAAGTTAACAAAATTTGTTTACTAATAAGTATAATATCAAAACGTGAAGAACGCCCAGACGGTATAATGCATAATACAGACATAAGCACACGCATCAAAAATATGGATAAGTCTTGGAGGATAATAAACCCCAAAAACTTAATCAATATGCACGCTGGAAACTTATGCATAACCCTTGGAGGATAATATACTTTGAATGGTGGAGTGAAACTTAGATGTTGACTCTTCAACAAGAAGACAACGTAGGCACTGAGTGGTGTTAGGTGAGGGACTTTATTGATGCATGATAGTGGCTTCTTATTTAAGATTCTCTTGGAGATGAAACTCAAACACTGATTCTCTTGGAAAGTTCCTCCAAGAAACGGGAAACAAAGGTCATGTCTGGTCTTTGGTAAGGGTTTTCACTGGTATAGCATAGTGCCATTTTTATAAAGTCAGAAATGCAATACCACAACAAAGTATCCTCAATGCATTCCGATGGCAGACTTTTGTGCAACACTTGTTCTAATTTATCAGGGAATGAATCCAGCACCCAACTATGTAAATTGCAAAACCCATCAGGATTTTCATCAGTTGGGCTTTTACCTGTTGCCATTTCTAACAAGGTTACTCCATAGCTGTATACATCTCCCTTAGGCGACACCATTCCCCCTCCTCCATACTCTGCAAATTCATTATCGTGTCAAAACCAATCCTAAGAAAGTTCTTAAAATCTAAATTAGTGAATCTGTAACGACTAACCATAAATATCATGTACAACAGAAACCTCTATTATAGAAGCTTGTAAGGGTAAAGTTTAGGCAGTGTCAAATAAAGGATGATTTCAGAAAATTCAAATAAAGCCAAAGTACCAGGATGTAAGTAGGTACCTGGAGGAATATAACCAATTGATCTTGCAAGAGACAAACTGGAAGATAAGGAAGACACGGAATCAGTGCAGAGGAACTTTGCAATACCGAAATCAGGAACATGAGCAACCATATCTTCATCAAACAAGATGTTGCTGGGTTTTATGTCACAGTGGATGATTTGAATACTGCTATAATGATGCAGCTATTCTAGCCCATGTGCATTATCCATGTATATACTCACCACCTCTCTTAAGGACAAGTATTCATTCTCTCTCTGCAAGGCTTGTGCCAAACTTCCTTGGGGCATCAGTGGCATGACCAGGGCTTTGTGTGCACCTTCCCAACAAAAACTGATGATTTTTACTAAATTTTTGTGCTTCACCATGCTCAAGGCCTTGCATTCTAAAACAAAACCTTCCAAGGCTTCTTGATTAATTTTGTTAAGGAGCTTAATAGCCACATCAGTGCCATCTCTGAGAGTGCCCCTATATACGGAGGCCAGGATTGTGGAACCCAGCAGCTTGTTGATGTTGAATCCTATGGTGGCTTCGCTGATGTCTCTGTAAGAGAACCGATTTTCATAGTTCTTCTTCCAGTTGTCAAATTCACAATTTAACACACCTCTATCCCCTCTATCCTTCAGACTCCTTGTGCAGTAGATTGATACATAGAAAACAAGGCAAATTACCAAAACACCAGCGCAAGCAGCAACTGGAGCAATGATTTTTACCTTAAAATCAGTGTGAGTGTTTGCCATAGATGTGCAAGCAGGTAGTTGTACCCATTCTCCACAAAGCTTCGGATTTCCTAAAAATCATAGCTTGTTAAAATGACGAAATGATGCTCCCTCTGGAACTTCTCCACTTAGATCATTGAATGAAAGATTAAGGATCTGAAGCATCTGCAATTTCTCAAGGTTAAAAGTTATTGAACCAGAAATATTGTTGTGGGAAAGGTCCATGGACACGAGGTTCTCCAGGTTGCTCAGAGACCTTGGAATTGATTCTTGAAACTCATTAAACGATAAATCCAGTTGTTGCAGGTTGTTGCAGCCTTCAAGAACAGATGGAATGGTGCCGCTGATTCTATTTGCTGAAACATTTATGGCTTCAGTGTGAATCATCTTACCAATTTCTGCTGGCAATTTTCCATGCAAGGAATTGTGGGACAAATTGAAGTAGATTTGAATATTGTAGAGATTTGCCACTTCCGGTGGGATGGAGCCATCGAACTTATTTGAAGAAAGGTCCAGCAGCTCTAATTTATAACATTGTCCTAAGCTGGGAGGGATCAAACCTGACAAGTTATTATGATCCAAGACTAAACGTCTTAGATTTGTCAGGTTACCAATTGCATCAGGAATTCCCCCCAACAAGTTATTTTGTATTGAAAGCTCGTACAGAGTAGAGCCAAGCCTCCCAATTTCAGAGGGTATGCTGCCTTGCAATTTGTTATTACCTAGAGCAATTCTTTGAATTTTCTTGAATTCTCCCACCGACCCAGGAACACGACCTGTGAGCTTGTTATCAGACAAATCAAGATTTATCAGGGTTTCCAGTTTCCCCAAGGCCTTCCAAGGAATTGGACCGGATATAAAGTTCCCATTCAAAAGTAGTGTTGACAGGTTGAATGGGAACACTTCTAGCAACATTCCCTTTAGCTTGTTGGAGGATAGATCTAGAACATTTAAGGTGGAGAAATTTGAGAAAGCAGATAAAATACAAATTGTGGGAGAGCCATCATTTACAAGATGATTGGACATTACCCTGAAAACAGTCAACGACAACCTTCCAAACTGCAGAGAAATGACTCCTGTCAGCTGATTTTTATCAAATACAAGTATACGAAGATTGCTACAATTCCCTAAAGATGGAGGAATGCTACCTATCAGGTTGCTTCCCGACAAGTAGAGAATAGATAGGTTTTCCAATGTGCCCAGCTGAGAAGGAACATAGCCTGTAAAAGCATTTTGATGCATGTTTACATGGCTAAGTCTAGACATGTTGCCAACTGATTCAGGAATATCACCAGTCAATTGAGGATTTTCAAAAACATACAGAAACGTAAGATTCTTTAGCTTGCATATTTCTTGTGGTAATGTGCCGGTTATGGGTGTCCGATAAATGTACAACTGTTCCAGAGAAGAGAGGTTTCCTATGGAAGAGGGAATTGAACCAGAGAGATTGTTTGTCTGGAGGGCGAGTATCTGAAGACTGAACATGTGGCCAATGTTGTGAGGAATGCTACCATGCAAGTTATTCTGTGCAATGGACAGTATTTGCAGCTGTGTAAGGTTTGTAAATGTGTCAGGAATGGTACCCTGGAGCCTATTTTCGCATAGATACAAAGTTTGCAGGTTTTTCAAGGTGCCCAGCTGGGGAGGAATTGTACCATGAAATGAATTATTGCAAAGATCCAGGTACGTGAGATAAGATAAATTGCCGAGGGACGGAGATATTGTACCTTGGATTTGCATGCTGTAAAGATCAAGCTTCACCACTCTGCCAGCTGAATTGCATTCAACATTACTCCAGTTGCAGTAGTGTATGGAGTTAGGATGCCAATTAACCAAAGCTCCATTAGGATCAGACTCCACCATTTTCTTGAATATAAGCAAGCTTTCGACGTCTTGTTCATGCAATAATTTTGCAGAGTGAAAACTGCCATTCATCATGCAAATGGCAAACAAAACTAGATGCCATAATACAGCACTTCTACGCAGCATCTTTGTTGTTGGGATCTCCAAATTAACCTAAACATTGCAGAGTGTTTGGCGTCACTGGCTTGGAATGCTGAATTTAAAGACTCTCAAGGGAAAGTTCATGTTTTTCATCATATTATTATTTGACTCAATGACCAAGCCACCGGTGGCTCTGATTATTATTGGACTCAATGACCAAGCCACAAGCATCTCTCATGTGAGTCTACACATGCTTCCTCATTGTTGTGCATTATTAGCACTCATTTGGACTTTTGTGACCCTACTTTAAAATTCATTGAGTGGTGGGCCTCCTTCTTGTTGTTACAACTGCACTGCATTAATTACGGAATCAAACTTTTCATGCCTTGAGAAGGCTTATTCTTTATTATTTTGATCATGCATTAAGACTCTTCTCAAATTTCTTCTTTGAAATTAAGTAATGGGGCTATTCTATTAACTTTGCTCGCTCTTCTCTAAAATTAAATAAGTAGTGAACCTTTTCTTTGTTCCTTCTACCTTACTATGACTTTTCTAACCTTACTTCTTTAAAATTAAACTAGTGTGCCTTTTCTTTATTCTTCTAACCCTACTACGATAATTATGTACTCAAATTTTTCTACTCCAAAAATCATGCTTAGATTTTTCTTACCTTGACCCTTCATTAGGTTAGAATTTCAAGATTTTAGTAGGTATCAAGAGGAGATTCTCTACCTTTTTAAAAAAAGTAGAAATATATTTTGTTTATTGTTAAAAAGTGTCATGAGTATACAACATCATCATCATAGCCTTGTACTAACAAAATATGAAGGGTTACATGAGATCTCTTTTGTCATTATGAAAAGCTAGATCTTTATTTATTTACAATTTTTTCAAATCATCTTCAATTATTTTTTCAATCTTTTTATGTTCCTTTTGATATCTTTTTTGGAATAGTGATGTAGGAAGCTTTTCTATAGGCTCATTATCTAATCTATTGTGTACATTCCCCAACCATCTAAGACATCATTCTTATAGCTTATTTGAAATAGAAGCAACTCAAAATCTTTCTCTAATATATAAAACTATGCAATCTATTATTATTATTATTATTTGTAACATTCAACATCCATCAAAGCATCTACATTTTTGCCATATTGATTTGTTATTCATTCTTCTTTTGTATTCGTCAACATTCATCACCATAAAATATAGCAAGTATGATGGCTATCCTATTGTAGTGAGCAACCTCTTACCATTGAATTGTCATGTTTACTTTACTACTATTTATGTTGTTGTCCAAATTGCATTCCATAAATTCTTGTATTGATTTTTAGTCCTAACCTTTTAGCATCTAGAAGTTAAATTGCAATAGACAATGATGATACGATGATATAAAATTTATCATAGTTATATAAAATCTTCAAAATTTACACGTTAGTAAGCTTACCTTAAATTAAATTAACTCATATATTTGACAAGGTGAATCTCTTTTTTAAAGCTTTAAACTAAAATCTAATGAGCTATGCATGTGTCATTGCATCTCATAAATTATTGGATATGGTTTGGTTTGATTCAAGATAACTTGGTGCATTCATTTTTAAGAATTTAATGCTCTTAACGAAATTTTTGTAAGTGGTCTCAATTGGAAAACAAAACGTAAAATTATGTGATGGTATTCTTGGAAAAGAACATAAACTTGATGCGATGTAAATGAGCCCCGGTGCCTTAGAGGTGATGTGATGTATATTAGCCTAACAGAGACAAGAGTGGAAGTGGAATTTCATTTCTTTTTGTGGGTATTACCTTCATTGGTAGACTTAGTCCTCGATCCTTCATTGGTCTCCCCTGAATCATTGCGGATTGGTTAGTCTCGCTTGAATATTCGCATTGATATTTTACGATGAAAAGCACGAATAACAACACCATAGTAACGATGATTCTAATGGTGTAACTGTCCCGTGCTTTTTGAGTTTTACTTTTCTATTATCAGTATCTACACCATGCTAGAGGACAAAAATGATGGGTTATAAATGGAGGAAACGTGTTCACTTTCAGAATTGCAGAGAAAATGAGTAATGAGTCTTCTGTGCCATGCACAAAATTTTCGTGAAGTATCATTTCAGGAATACGCGTTCGCTTTCAATGCTAAAATTGTGAGAAAACGCGTATAGCGTCTTGTGGGTCCATGTACAAACTTTTCGAGAAGGTTCACGTTTACTTTAACCTAAAAGAAACTGGAGGACAATTCATGTTCATTGAATGCCAAAATTGCAGAAAAAAATTCTACCGCTTCTCCTCAGCCCATGCACAAAATTTCTGAGAAGCTGCCTCCAGAGACTTAGTTCAAAAAAGACCAAAAACAGACGGTAGAGGGTAAAATATGGTTTTTTTATAGAGATCTTAGGTATTCACCTAAGCATATAGTTGAGAACGAGCATTACGTGAATTATCATTCATCTCATCCTCTAAATGCAATGAAGCTACAAAGTTTTCACAAGAACAAAGTAGTTGCTGCAATATTGTGGCTTTTCTGGATCTATGTTATTTTCCATTTCAGCTTTATTTATAACGACAGTGTTAGCCCTAGCCCTGGACCCATTGACTGTTGCTATCTTGAGTCTTGTGACTGCAATCATCCTTTCTCTCGGTTTCAATTAAGGTTTACCCATAATGGTTGTGTTACCCCTGGCCTTATGGCTGTAATCATCCTTCTCCTAGATGCAATTACTGCTCTCGTGGTTACCTTATGTGATTTGATGGTTAAAGCTTACTGCTCTTGGACTGTGTGGAGTATCTTGCCACCAAACTTATGTCGGATTTACTATTGTGCTGAATTTATAGGGCAGAGCGATTGGAATTTATACGCTAAACGTTAATAGTCAGACACATAAGCACGTTTAAGAATCCAGAGAAAAAAAATCTGCCCGTGGGGACGAGTCTCACTTAAGAACTCCAAAAAACCACATTCAAGATGGTTGATTTTTGAGCTTTCCATGATTTTTTTTTATCCAAAAGGCTCCAATGAGTATCTACATGTTTTGGAGTCCAAGCATTCAATTGAAAGAAGTTTTGTGTTTATCGGCCAATAAGTGAGCATGAAAGTCATTATGTTTATGGATATTAACATGATGCGATGTAAAGCATGAGATACACATGTACACAACATAAAATTGTTGTGGTTAAGAAACTTTCTAGGATACCTTGGAACATCGCCCTTGTGACCATGATTGTAAGTCAAATCAATCAAACGTGCATTATTTGGGCCTTTCTATGAACCTTGGAACCATCCCCGCTGCTACGGCTACAAGAAACTTCAAGTCAAATCAATCAATATTTACATAAACACTTTTTCTATAGAGCAGGCCTTGGAACCATCCCACTTCCACTTCCATGATTAAAAGAAACGTCAAGTCAATCAAGATTTGCATAAACGTGGTCTTTCTGAAAAGTCACGTCAATCAAGATTTGCATAAACGTGGTCTTTCTATACACTGGGCCTGTCTATGAACATTAAAACGATCCCCACTAAGTCAAGTTAAACGAGCTTGCAAGAAAAGTCAAGTCTGTCACATGTTATAGTTTTTGGATTTTCTATGAACCTTGAAAGCATCTGGTAATGAGCCAAGTCAAAATGGAAATTTTTATCATGTTCAGGGGTAACATTTGCACGTTAGCATTGACGATGGTTTGTTCATCAGCGTAGCCTAATTTTACGGCTTCACGATTTATTTTAAGTTTTCTTTCTCCAGAAATTATACGTTATTTTTAGAAGTACATTTTCTCATCCTCTCTGTGGATATTACGAGGCAATTAAAGGACGAGCTCAAACACTAATAAAATATGCACATTGCATTTCATTCCTTTAAGATCCTTCCTTACTTGCATTACCAAAATGAAGAGACAAAGCTTCCATGAACGCCAATCCGTTGCTGCAATTTTATAGAATAATTTTAGGGCTCTTCTCTGATTCTCACGTTTAGTTTGACTGATTTTAACTAGTTTAACTATATATTTATAATATATATCTATTATTTAGCTCGAGAGAATCTTATATATTTACAAATTAATAAAATCTCGAATTGATTTATTGAGAATTGATATTCATATTGAAAACCAAAATCAAAATGACTGTACCTTATTCAATAATAATTCTTGTGAAAATTTCTATTAATTTGATTTATAGTGTTTCTTTTCCATGGCGTAGAATTTACATAGCATTTTTTTTCTATGGCCTGGACTTTCCATGCACTGTATTGGTCTCTTGGCCAAAAATATTGCCTGCTAAGAAATAGGTTCTTGCAACTTGGAAGCTACAACATGCGTATTTTCCCCCAAAGCAGGAATCACTTGGTTGGTTGGCATGTTGCAGGAAAAAACTTGTATCATTTGTTTTTTTTACCCTTATTAATGCTTAGTCAATTTGTATTTTTCAACGAAAATGTAATACCCGTTCCATATATCTGATGGGTCTTTAGACTTAATAAAGCTTCAATTTTGTCTTCCTTCCCTTTTAAAACCATTTTAATTAGACATGTTAAAGATTATATAGATTTTATTTGCATGTAAATGGTTGTTCAAATAGTTATAAGAATATTTTTTTATTATTCATAGTTTGCATATTTTTTCTTTTCAAAAATATTTTTAGAATTAAATTTACCCTGCCTTTTAATCTTATAACTATATTTTAAAAAGTTTGGATTTGCTGAAGTTTAGAGCCCTTAAAAATCATAATTTTGGGAGACTTTGGATAGTGTTAGTGGTTGCAAAATTTTGCAAGAATTGCAAAAGAATTGTGATAAGTAAAATTGTAAATCTAGATTTCAAAGAAATCCTCCAAAGATATTAAAATTATGTTTTAAAAGTAACTGTATCATAAATAAGTTTATATCACCGTTTCTATTTATTAAAAATAGATAAATATATCATTTTTGTAAAATTCAGTATATGAAATAGACGTAGATGTATCATGTCGTTAAAGCTCAAAATTGCTTTGGAACGTGATTGCGTTTGGGAATTGTGAACCAGAATCAATAATGCTCTGTTTATGAAAATTCGTTAAGAACCGTAATCCTGATGAAGCATGATGATTAATTTCCAGTATTTTAACTAATTACTAGCAGGAAAGATTCGCAAACTCGAATGATTTCTCTTCTGATGACATCTGCCCATCCTTAACTATACTGGCTCTCTTATTTTCTATGAATTCTCTAATTACTGTAACCTTCTGTTTTATCTGAAACTTGGTTTTAGTTCTCAGATTTTGAATTTGTTCTGTATCAGAAAAAGCTCCTAATCCATGCTCACATGTTCGCATCTTTTTCTTGAAAAGAAGTCGCATGGCCGTCAAGGGAAACGGTAAAAAATGAGGGAAAAAAACTGAAAGTGATTTATGCACCTTGTTCATTTAATCTTGTAAAACATCATTGCTTCTCTGTTTACAATTTCATTCCATTTGAAGTCAACTATGATGAGGAAATCGACACTTCAAAATAGGACCTCTGTTTCTTGCTATGTTACGTGTCTTTGCACGTAAGCAACATCCAATAAAGAGGCCAGTCATTCCGAATAACACTTGCCGCCCACCCCCTCGCCCCCCGTCTTACTACGGAAGTGTCCACCCAAAGAAATTATAAAATCAATAATCATACTTGTGGAGCAAAGAATCTTAAATTAGGAAATAGGGTTTGGAACTAAAATTCTTACTTTGGTAATACAAGGCTATAATATTACACAACAAAAATGGAAGAGCCAAGATTGCATGACAAATGATTGTTTGGACAGTGCATTAGAAAAATTTGCAATTTGAAATGAGGATTAAGGATATTTTAAAATGAGTTTATGAGCCTAAGGTGGGTTTAGGAGACGAATGTATTTGGAATACTAAATTTCACTTTTTATATTAATTTTATAATAAAATTGATAGTGCACATGTGTCATATTACAATCTTACAAATTGATAGTGCACATGTGTCACAATGAGAGATGGCCATGGAGACTAATTTATAGAAAGCTCTAGAGGGATGAACTTCAAAGTCTACACGTTTTTGTTTGAGTATCACCTTGACCCATTAGGGCATAGAATACAAGTGTGTTTTTCATGATGGTGCTTATAGAAGCCATACCAACAATGATTATATGTTCTATATAATTGACATTGGAAAATTACTAAAGCTATCTTATTATATAAAAATAGGGATAAAAATAATTTGAACGATTAATAAATGATTATTGTGAGAAATATTTTTGCTAAGTTGTTGGGCACAATGCTAGAAAAGAGAATCAATTATTGGGCTAAAAGTAACCAAGTTAGGGCAAGATGTTAAGCAAACAACATCACTCCACTATTGATCATTTAGTTATTCTTAGACACTACATAGAGATTGCAAGAATGCCTACTAAAATGATTCAGTGATTTGTACAAAACTATGGTTGCAGTTGTATAAAATTGGCCTCCCTTAACGTTTCATTACAACTCAAAGATTGTATGAAGAAGTGATTATTGAAATTACAGAAAATAATTCAAAGAAAATTTTTTTGACATTTCCAAAGTTCAAAACATTTTGAATATTTTATTAAAAACCTTTGTTTAGCTTGTATCCTAAGACTCTACCCCAAAAACTTTGTGCTCCATGAAGAGGAAAATATAATAGCTTTTGCTATTTAAGGGGTTATGACTCCTCTTGCATTTTGATGTAGAGAGTCCATAGTAGCTATGGTAATATTGGAAGAGGGATATGGGACAAAAGGTTGATCAATTCTATATAAGATGGACCCTTTCAACTTGAAAAATCATTTCTTTATATTTTGTTTTTTTTTGTAAAATAGAATCTTTGTACATGATGAGTGGCGAGGTACCCCTACACTCAACCATACGAATATGAGCGTTTCACGCACGATCCGGTCATACTCCAAGGACTAAGTGCTTACGCACCTAAATGGAACACTTAGGGTTAATCAATCGTTGTCTTCTCAAACTTACTTGTATTGTCACAGTTGTATGGTTAAGTAAGCTTGAGGTATATGATTTTTATAACTTTGGTCTTTTTATGTCTTCTGCTAATACAGTAGAGGGAGAGAGAACTAAGTGGCTAATTTATCTTAACTATTCATTAACTAGTTTCTAATTGTTCCTAACACCAATATCTGTTCCCACTTTCTGTACGCATCCTAAACCAGTGCAACGCAGGTAGGATTACCAAACACTGATCGTTACTTGGTTACCAAGTGCTACACGCATGCTCGAAGCAGTCATACTGAATGTACTTAACTAAGAGGGTCGAAGGTTGAGAGAGATATTAATTAACTAGGAAATCATTAAACATTCAATAATAATTAATTACTAATTAGCTTAATTTGTATGCTGCAAGGTTCATCATAAAGTTCGTCTTTATTGCCATACACAAATGTGTGTGCTCAGGTACAAATTGCTCGAATAAAGATCCATTCACTCTATGACTGCTATTGTGGGCACACAGAAATTATTCTAACTCTGGAATGACTAAACTGCAAGAATCTAGCTAAGGGTCTAAGGCTAACTCCCTTGAACAAAGGGTGCCACCTCTTATTTATAGAAAATGAGGCAGGACATGATATTCCAGCTCATCATACCCCCATGACTGAATGAAAACTCGTACTCGAGTTCCTTATAAAATATAGGGAAGGTATGGGATTATTGACTTGAATGACAACTAATGGTGAATGGGGTGAAATGTGAACAAATCAACATTACAATACATGGCAACATTAGTGTTCATAACTACAAGAGTGAACACTATACACAATTGACATCCAGGCTTATTTGGCAACTGAGAGAGAAGAGAGAGAGAGAAAAGAAAGGAGAAGACGTGTTGCTGCGATGCCAAGATTGGGCCTTCCTTTGTCCATCCATGCACGCACCATCAATCTCGTGCCTTGCACAATTGTTCCAGCACTAGTCCATCCTAAGTGTTTCCTCCAGGTCCAATCCATTGTTGTATGATTGCTATATGCACACACAACACAGTCACATATGAGCAAGGATAAGTAAATTACAATACAATCGATACCTTACTTCAATGTAAGGTCCATTGGCTGAGTTGTGATATGGCTGATATGGATTCTAGAGATATAACATTGGTGATGACCCAAGGTGTAGGGGTTAGGAGAAATGGCAACCAAAATGGCAACCAAAATTAGATGCCATAATACATCACTTCTACGTAGCATGTTTACCATCGGATTGTCCAACTTATCCAAAACGTTGCAGAATATTTGGCCTCACTTGCTTGCATTGCTAAATTTAACGACCTAGAGGGGATGGATCAGATGCTTTGAAGAGTCTTGGATTGTGGTGAAACTTTGAAGATCATCTTATGGACAGCGGACGAGGCTGCCACCTACCCTGATGGGAATCCAAGGCTGCCACCTACCCTCACATGTTACCAAGGTTGCGTGTCTAAATAAATAGAGCTGCTTCTTACGTCTATGATTTTTAACGTTCTGCCGCAGAAATTGACGAAGTAGCGGGCCCCTTCAAAGCCTGCTGCAACAATTACGTACTGAGAATGTTCAGTGCTCCGACTCGGACTTCTTCGAACTTGTCCCCCATATGCACAGGTCACATGAGCTGGGTTTTGTAATAGTTGAAGTGACGGTTGAAAATCAACGCCATTTTGGATTTATACCGAAAAATAAAACAGGAATTAGCAAATATCGTTACACATAAAAGTTTTTTGTAAGCAGTATTAAGCAGGGAAAAATCATATTTGGAATGTCCCTTGTCTACGAATGTTCTGCCGGTAGAACGTTTAGCATACTTTGGCATCAAAATGCAAAAAAGATACCAATAAATTTTTTTATTTTATTCTAAAATATTGTCAAAATGATTTGCAAATGTTTAAAATATCTCAAGAATAACAAATTTTTCCATAACTTTCGATACCATGAAAGCTGAATGTCTTATGTATAATTATTCTTTCTCATGTACCCATTGCATCCCCATGATATTTTAAAAACCCCATGGCATCCCTTAAGATATTTAAGGATACCTCCCAACTTTTGTGATTCCTAGTCTCCTAGAAACAGGTGAAACACTGCTTGCAAGTGTTATCTGAATAAAGACCTTGAAATTAATTTATACAGAAAAATAAAATCAGAATTAGCAAATATCCTTACATATAGAAGTCTCTTCTTAGTATTATTTGAATAAGGAATTTGAAATTGGTATGAAAAGTTCATCATGAGCAGACCACAAGTTGATTTTGATCATGGTGAAATCTGTATTGAACGAAATCTATATTAACTAAGAGTTATGGAAGAGACACCATTTAACCCTATAAAACATATTGGGGAGATAATACATATTAATTTTAATGTGTTAGCAAAATTTTTGTTTTTAAATTTTATCCTTAAATGGATATTGTATACTACCATTTGTAAAAACTCATTTGGCAGGCAAAGTAATTGGGCTGAATAAGCTCTACAATTTTAGTTGAATAAGTAAAATAATAGCATACATTCATTACCTAAATAATGTAAATTTACTACATTTCAAAGGACTTTTTAACAGAGTTATAATTGTTATTAACATGATGAAACCATGTCAGGCAAAAAAGGATGCAGATTTATTGCCCTTATTAACGCAGACAAGTGAGATGCACGTGAGCTCATTTTGAAGTATGAAAGTTATAAAATAGTATCATATACATTATTTTTATGGTTAACAACTTGTGAGCTATTGCAAATCAAAATTGTAGACCATGATGATATGAGATTTACCATAGTTACTGATATTACATTTTCAAAATTTGATTCTGTAAGCCATGAAGTTCTAACTTATGTATTTGACTATAAGTGTAAATCTCTTTTTAAAGTATAAAATTATAAGCGTAAATCTCTTTTTAAAGTATAAAATTAAAATGAACTGAGCTCAGCATGTACCATTGTATATTGTAAACCACAATGTGGTTTGATTCAAAATAACTGATTGCATTCATTTTTAAGAAGTTTATCCAAGAAAATTCGTTTGTTTCTTCCAAAGGATGAAAACTACGAGTTCTAAATCAACAAAACGCGTTCACATTGAAAGTCAAAATTGTGTAACTCGTTTTCTAGGTCCATGCACAAAATGTTTGAGAAGTTTCTTCCAAAGGACAAAAACAACAGGTTCTAAACCTGAAAAATGCGTTCACTTTGAATTGTGGAGAAAATGTGTAACGCGTCTTTTGAACCCATACACAATTTCTGAGAAGTTTCTTACAGAAACTTAGTATAAAAGGACCAAAAATGGTAGAAGGTCAAGGATGGGTTTCTTATAGAGATCTTAGATATTTGCGTAAGCACACTGTGCAGAACAACTGCAACGTCAGTTGTCCGCATTACGTGAATTATCGTCCGCCTCAGCCTCTGAATGCAATGAAGCTACAAAATTTTCACAAGAACAAAGTAGTTGCTGCAATGTTGTGGCTTTTCTGGATCTATGCTATCTTCTGTTTCAGGTTTACCTATAGTTACAGTGGTAGTGCTAGCCCCCATTACAGTGGTAGTGCTAGCCGGCCCCCGCCGCCCCTTACAGGGTGCGCTGTTGCTCTCCTGCGTCTTGTGACTGTAATCATCCTTCTCGCACATGCAAGCCCTGCTCTCTCCATATTTCTAAGGTTTACCCATAATGGCTGTGTTACCCCTGTATCCTGGGTTTTATGACTGTAATCATCTTCTCCCGGATTCAATTACTGCTCCAGGTTAAGTGATTTGATGGTTAAAGGTTTACTGATATGATTAATAAAACGCTGCTAGATCTACTACGTTGTAACCGGCATCTTTTCTATATCAAAAAATTTATGATAGTTTCCATCGTTCAGTTTCTTGTAAATGTTGCCGGAATGACACCAACACCAACGAATAAATAGGGCCTGCATCTTGGAGTTTACGGCAGTAGCCCTTTTAACCATTGTTAAAATTTTTGGGAACATTGTTTTGACTTTTAAAAAATAATAAACCTTGTAAGATCTTTAAACATAATTAAAAATGAAATTGAAATTTTATCTCCCGGCTAGAAATATATTTGCGATGAATTTTGAAAATATCCTTAATAAAATTATCAAAGCAGTATTTAGAACAAATCAATTAAATTTGCAATCTTACAATTGCATCTATATTTAATGTACTCAATGTAAAATATTGCATAAAAATATGTTATTAATCTTCAATATTGCATTTGCTAATATTTCAGTTGTTTCAATTAAAGGTGTTAATGCTTATTTCAATTGTTTGACGTGGTGTTTTTAATTTAAAAATATCAATAATGATTCATTAGTCTTTCAATTTATTGCTAATATATGTTAGGATAGGAAGGATGACTTGACAAGGTAAGAGCTTTGAACAAGGATGTTAACGTGGCAGTCATTGGTAGGACACAAAAATGCTAACGAACTACTGCAGAAAGCATGTCAAGCAATAACTGATATGCTGAATTGTAAGTGAACAATAACTAGGATTGATATTTATTCACATATTTCCAAGCTGAGTTCATTATTAGCTTAACCACTTATGTGTTTTTTACTAAGTTATTGTCAATTCACACTGATTCTGACGTTTTCATTTATAAAATTCAGTGTTTGAGCACTAGGGCTGGCACATGAGCTTGTAGATTAACTATTAAAAATTTAAGTTATCTTTTTATAGAGACTTTGGGGTTGTATTTAAGAATTAAAACAAAGAAATGCAGGTAGATCACATACAAAATTTAGCTGTGCCTTCAGAAAATGTTAGCCTTCAGCAGCCAATACTTTTCTATACACAAACATGTCTTCATCACTAGACAAAATAGCCCAAGTTTGCCACGTCTAGCATCCAAATGTGTATAAGCAAAAAACACTTCTCCTAACAAGGCCAACTGATTTGAGCTGACATTTGACAATGTGGAACACTAAGTGGGAAAAAAATTAAAATGAAGGCGAAAAACTATTAATATGTAAGAAATGGCCCTCAAAGCCAAATGAGAGTATGGGATGTGAAATTTTTGGCAGTACTAATTATTTGTAGATATATTTTTTAAACTACATAATATACAAGCGTTAACTTCTTTGTTGCCTGTGATTTGCATTTTTCACAAGTTTAATCTCAAGGGGTTATGCTGAGATTTATAAGAAATTAATGACTGCAGATCGCTGGGATTTAGGATGTAATAAAAACAGTTCTGTTCTGTGTACTATATGTTGTAAAGGGATATACTTCAGAATTAGCTAGGGATTTTATTGAGTAAAGAAGAAAATGATCAATGTTAACTGTAATGATGGGAACATTCATGCAACAGACTACTTGTTCATTTACTTTTACTTATCAGTCTTTCTTTAATAATTCTTAGTGTTACTGATTCTTGTTCTCACAGATTCATTACTCTTATGTCCAGTGGTGGTGTTTTTGACACCATAGCTACTTTGTTTTGGCTTCTTATGTTTATCTGAATGTGCAGCAATGTGTATATACTCAGGCTTGTTCATGAGATATGCTTGGATGGTTCAGCCTCGCAATTATCTTCTTTTAGCATGTCATGCCTCAAATGAAGTTGTGCAGTTATATCAGTTGTCACGCTGGGCTTCTGCTCATGGGTATGTTCTATTCTTTTTTATAGGATCACAAACGAGTGGCTTGTTCCTTGCTCTGTGAAATATTCTAATAATTTAAAGTTGTCATTTTCTTAATACTTCTTTTTTCAGGCTAAGCATTTTAGTATGTATATGTATTAAGGTATGTATATGTATTAAGATAGCCTTTTATTGGTAGTCAGTGATTCTGAAATGAAGTAAACTGTTTTTGATTACACAGTTCAGTTTTAGCCATTGCAAAGTTACCCTTTTAAATAAAATATGTTTCATTATATTAGGCCCTTCATTTTAATTACTCATAATCTTCTTTGCCTTGTCCCAGCAAAATGGGGATAGTTACATGAGTTATCTTTTGCCATTTTCCTCAATGAAGAGCTAGATCCTTAATGCATTTTAATTACTGGAAGGTTCAATTCTTTTATTAAGTGATAGGTTTTATATTTAAATTTTTTATATAACAAATCTTCTTGCAGGGATCAATCAAAGAAGGATGTTGCTGTGCATTGATATTATATGATCTAAAATATCTGTTTGTCAAAACATGCAACATGGGGTTCATTGTTTTCTTCCAAATTTTCATTTTGAAGTTAAAGGATTGACATGTTCTGATGCTTTGATACTGAAGATGAAATGTTCAAGTTTACATATGAATTATGTTTTCCTTTTAATAGACCCTTAAAACTATATATTTTCCTGGTATTTCTCTCTAGTTTGCTTCACCAAAATCAGCTATCAAAATGATGGGATAAAGGTTATCACAAGGCATGGATTCTATATTTTTGGAACAAAAATTATTGTTTTAACCATAGACAGAAATATTCATACCAATTATTAAAATATATACAATAGGCACAACATCGGTCATTTATCATGAGGTAGTTATATGAAAGCCCTTATTATAAGTGGCTATTCTCTGCGCACGTATAGTGTTCTCTCCACTTTCACCTTCATATACAAGCTTCATAGCACTACATACTTGCAATGGAAACAACGTTACTCTATTCTTAGGAACATGTCATTGCAAGCTTCAAGAATTTCATTCATTTCACATAAAGGGGTATGTGTAAACTATTTGCCTTTAGGCCTGTTTGGAACCTCAAGGAATGACCATTTAGAAGAATTATTAGGAAGTATAATGATACCTTAAGTGTGATTCGAACTAGAAACCTCTTGCCCACTAATTGCTTTAGCTAATTATCACTAGCTATGTTTGTTACAATGATCTAACCGCTTGAGCTACCTATCATTGGTTAGGTTTGTTGAGGTAGACCCAAGCTATAAGTAGAGCATGGACTAATTGCTCTATGACTTGTAAGAGTCAAATTGGATTTGATACTTTTTTCTGCTGCCCAGGGTCTATCCACACTTGACAAATTAAATGTTCAGTCAAATTGGATTTGATAAATTTTTCCAAACGGTCAAAGTCCAAAGTGGTATACCACCATTCATAATAGTCATGGATCTAGCCACAGATTTGCTCGGTAAGGCATTGACGCCAATTGTTGAATATTCCATCAAGAGACAAAAACCTGATTTCTTTTTTAGATGGTGTTAGAAAACAAAGATGTTTGTGTGCTACCTGTGATTCATATACATTATGGTCAGATCCTCATGTTGTTAAATCTGTTATGTAGGTTGATGATCATTTGATACCTTCTTCAACTTGCTATTCACTATCAATATGGATTTGGGTCTCAAAGTTTCGTAAAAGTTTTTGTCTAGAAAATGCACATAACTTTTGGAATTTTCCGCAGCACATTATCCACTAAAATATGCAGAAATTTTTCTTCATTGATAGGATTCTGTAGATTTCGGAATAAAGCATCTAAGACTCTCTAGCAGTCTCGTGCAGATATTAGCATAGTAGCTTAAAACCACGTAAATGATACTGCAACAGACCAACGTCGGAATTGTTGGTGACTCATTGGTAATCAATTTTTCATTTAGTTTCCAGTTCTCTGGCTTGAAATCATTTAGTTTCCAGTTTTCTTCTTTGCTTTCATAAGTCCTTGGAGAAACAAAGTCAGAGAAAGTAGGCAATTGTAGGTGGAAATGTAAAAGGTGGTAGGAATAATGTAAAATGATAGTTGACTAATTTGCAGCAAATGTTTGTATGAAATCATAAAAATTGCCACCTGTAGCATACATACATATGGATAATGGTGCTAGTAGTTTTAAAAATTAACACAGGAAATGCCCTTTTTTCACTGTGACTTTCAAGCCTTATGGATTATCCTAGTGAACCCATCACTTCATCTAAGTAAGAGAGCAACAAAGGGTAACAACATTCAAATGCCTCCATGTGATTAACAAATTCATCCAATAGGACAAACAAATGCTAACACCACTATTAAAATAGTAGTCCTTACTCATGTAGAGTCCAAATCAAAGTTGACATTCTTCTATAAAAGATAACCAATCTTAGCAGGAAATCCACTATGCAAAGCTCTACTAAACTTAGGTTCAACGTTAAACATCATTTTATAGGAAATGTACAAAGCCTATGACCTACCCACACTGAAGAAGAGCAATATCAAGTTAGTGATTATAGATAAGGTTGTTATTATACCACTAAGATAGGTTGATGATGTTGTGTTCACTATAAGTGGGTGGTCTTATCGTATAGATTCCTTGGTGATTCACATAGGAGGTAACAGGGAAGAATTTTCAATTATTATGGGAAGAGCCTAGTTGAGTATAATAGATATGAAATTGGACATCAAAGATCTTTCCTTGAAAATTAACATAGAGTAGTTAAAATAAATGAGTTCCATGCATTGTATACATTGATTCAAGGTGCAAGTACATGTAGAAAATTTAGAACATTCAAGATACCACCATTTCAATAGCCAAAGTTGTAGGCACTTACAACTTGTAGTAGCAAATATTCCATCTCATCTCACTTTCCAAGTTCGTGTCCTTCGTGAATCTTATCATATATAATCTTCATAGATCCAACATAACCATTAAATCCCTCCCAATAAATATGCTTTTTTGTTTGAAAGTTCCTTAAATCACAAAATCCATTGAATCTCAAAAACTTTGCTTGATCGAATTTGTTAGGTCAAATTTTGGAGCATTTACATTGATAATGTTGATGATCTTATTGCCAAATATAAGTTTTATATCCATAATACTATCGCTATGGTGGTATACTTGTACCATCTTATCTTTAACAAATTGATCAAAGATGATGCCACTTCCTTGCGTTGATTTTCTTTTTCTAGGTAGAAAAGTTTGTAGCCTTTGTCGAAATCTCAAGCTTTTTCCTTTCTTCATCTTGTTTTTTAGAGGTAGGCAATGTTGATTTTCCTTATTTTACCATCTAACATGTTTATCATTGGATTTTCTTCTTTATCTATATCTATCCCTAATGTGGAAGCCCTTATCCACTTTCCACAACATTTGAGTGCTAATATTGGGAGTTGTTTTTGGAGGATACCTTAGCAAGGGTTTCCACATCAGAGATGAATATGAAACTTGGTTAAGTTATTTTTATAGTTTGCTTAATTCTTTTTTTCATAATGTTCACTATTACAATATGCATTTATCTTGGCTTAGGGGTGTAGTATAGTGATTAGGACACAAATTAATCATACAAGCTAAATAACTATAAATCAACATTAGAAAAACAATTCCTAATTTGAACTTTGTTAAAGTTGTTTGGATGCAACACTTCAACATATTACCAATATGTCTATATGAAGACTAGAAAATTAAAAACTGAAATTTTATTACATTTATAAACCCTTTGGATCTACTAGATAGTAGAAATGTAAGTGCTATGAGTATTGTTGTAATACCCTAATTATATATAATATGCTTACATTACAGAACATTGTTTAAAAAAAAACAGGTGGTTTTCATCCTCAATGCTATTTATATTGCATAGTTAGTATATTCACTCTTGATAAGGAATTTTAAGCTATATGCCTATTTGAATTCTTAGTGATGGAATCCTATTTGTGTTTCTCAAATAAGCAGTTTGGCTATAATAATTAGTTAATGACTCTAGATAAGAGTAAGTGATAAGCAAAATGCAATCATCTTATCAAAGGATCCTTGTTTTCCAATTACCTGTAGTTATTAAAATAACTCTAATTATGATATCACCAATTCAATTATTAGTCATGCATACAACTTGCAATTCAACTTGTAAGTTCATTCAATGTTAGAAAGCCAAACTAGTTATTTAGAGTATGCTTAGTTTCTTAAATTAATAGATGTTGAACCTAAGAATTTATGAATTACTGAAGATTACTATTGTACAAGCTCATTTAGTGTCTGTAGATTTATCCTTCAACAAGCTTATTGGAATATTACCCAGAGTGTTCCCATGAAACTTGACTTCACTAACGTTGAATGGGAATCATATTTATGGGTCAATTCCTTGGGATGCCTTATCAAGGCTGGAAAACTTAATAGAACTTGATTTTTCTAGAAAAAGTTCACAACAGGGATCTTTGGATTGGTGGTAGAATTCAAGAAAATTCTTTAGAAAAAAAGTAGTTGGAAGGCAGAATACTAGCTAAAATTGGGTGGCTTAGCTCTGCTCTATCTAAGCTTTCAATACCCAATAACTACTTGTTAGGCAGAATTATGGAAATGGTAACCTGAAAAATCTAAGATGTTTAGTCTTGGATCATAATAATTTGTTAGGTACCATTCTTTCCAACCTAGGAGAATGTTACATATTAGAGCTTCTAGACCTTTCTTCAAATAAGTTTGAAGGCTCCATCCCATCGGAGGTGGCAAATCTGTACAACATTCAATTCTACTGTAATTTTTCATGCAACGCTTTGCATGGGAGATTGCCAATAGAAATTGGTCACATGATTCATGCGCTAGCAATAGATCTTTTAGCAAAGAATCAACGGCATAGTTCCGGCTTGTCTTGAAGGTTGCAAACACCTGAAATATATGAATTTCTCTTTTAATGAGTTTCAAGGATCCATTCCAGGGTCTCTGAGCCAGCTAGGATACCTAGTGTCCATGGACCTTTCCCACAACAATATTTCTAGTCCCATACCCTTTGAACTTGAGAAACTGTAAATGCTTCAAAGTCTCAATCTTTCGTTCAATGATCTAGATGGGCAAGTTCCAAAAGGAGGATATTGCATAGCCCTCTGCAATATCACGTACGTGATATCGCAGGGCATGTGATATCGTGGCTGACGTGATATCGCGGCACATGCGATATCACATCCCATCATACCCCCATGACTGAATAAAAACTCATCCTTGAGTTCCTTACAAAATATTGGGAAGGTATGGGATTCTTGACTGAATGGAACTAATGGTGCACTACTAAGTGTATAAATAAGAGGAAACTCTTCCTTGTTTCTCCATCTAGATCTAGACTTTAGTGAAACTTTGGCAATTTTACCTCTCCAGAGATAAAATAATTTCCATGTGCTTGCAGTAGGAGCTCGAAAGTGAACGGATCTTTATTTGAGCAAATATTGTACCTGAACACAAGTTTGTGTACAGAAATAAAGACAAACTTTTGGATAAACCTTGCAGTGCATGGACTAAGCTAATTAGGACTTTAATTATTGTTATTTATCATTTATCGTTTCAATGCTTTATTAGTTAATTAAATCTTTCTCAACCCTTCTCCTATAGTTAAGTGCATTTAATACGACCGCTTCGAGCATGTGCGTTATGCTTGGTAATCCCAGTAACGACTAGCGTTTGGTAATCCCAGAAGGTTGCATTGGTTCAGGGTATGAACGGCAAGTGGGAACGGATGATGATGCTAGGTTAATTAAGGCTTAGTTAGTTAGTTAAATTTAGTTAATTAGTCTCTTCACCCTTTACCTCATTAGCATAGGCAATAAAACAGAAAAGATATAAAAATCACATACCTCAGACTTACTTAACCATACAACCGTGACAAATACAAGTAAGTCTGGGAAGACAACGAACGATTAATCTTAAGTGTTCTATAAGGCATGTAGGCACTTAGTCTGCGAAATTCAACCGGATCGTGCATGTAACGCTCGTATTCGTATGGTTGAGTGTAGGGGTACCTCGCCACTCATCAAGTGTGCAATGTATTCTTGTTTATTATTTTCTCAACTAACCCTAAGGGTTCGTTCCAATGATGTGAATGATTTCCTATGTTCTAGTTAGCACACAAACAACTAAGTCCTTAGCAATGGTGCCAATGATGAGTGGCGAGGTACCCCTATGCTCAACCATACGAATACGAGCATTTCACACACGATCCGATCGAATTCCAAGGACTAAGTGCCTACGTGCCTTTTTGGAGCAAGGACGGGTTGGTTGATCATTGTCTTGAGGCATATGATTTTTATAGCTTTTATGTTTTTATGTCCTGTTGCTAGTAAGGGAGGAGAGAGAGATAACTAAGTGACTAATTTAACTTAACTACTGATTAACTAGGCTTTAACTAATCCTAACACCAGTATCCATTTTCACTTGTCGTACACATCCTGAACCAGTGCAACGCTACTAGGATTACCAAACGCTAATCGTTACTAGGTTACCAAGCATTGGACACATGTTCAAAGTGATCGTACTGAGTGTAATTTAACAATTTTCTCAATTGATCAAAATGAATTACTATGCTAATAACAAAAATATAAAGTGCATAAACTAAAATAAATGTATAAGAAAATAAAATAAAAGAAATGTGTAAGAAAACAAATCTCAAGTGCTATAAGGATGAATCAAAGAGCTCATCTTTATTGCTATACACAAGGTGTGCTGAGGTACAAAATGCTCAAATAAAGATCTGTCGACACTTAACATCCTACTGCGGGCACTTGGAAAATATTCTAACCTTAAAACAAATTACAAGAGTTTTGCTACTTGACTGCTATAAGACTTTTTCTCCCAATTGTGCACGTGGGCATTGTATTTAAAGGCTTGGGAGCAACTACTCTAATAATGAGAGCAACCACTCTAATAATTAGCATAATTGCTAAAGAAACCACTAGAGTAACCACTTTAATAATTAGAATAACTACTAAAGAAACCGCTAGAGTAACCACTCTAATAATTAGAATAACTACTAGAGTAACTGCTCTCATCAAATGCCATGACTTTTATGGCTAAGGAAACACTTGACTAATTATTAATATGATGTTCACTTTTTTAATTGAAATATTTTTCTTAAAGGTATTTTTATTTTAAGTTTGATTAGCATTAAAGCATATCTAGAACGCCTGAAAATTTTTAAGTGATCCATAGAGCTTTGGTAAAATTAACGTTCTTACACATTCTTTGTGTTTAATCTATTTTGTGGATTCTAATAAACAATAAACCATGAATTAATATTAAACACCTAACATTTGGTATTACTTAATCTTAATGTTGGTTCAATTTCAACTCCTTTAATTTATAATCAATTCCTTAAATTTCAAACACCCTAAATTATTGGGGTAACACTACTTTATAAAGTTGGTTTTAAGTTTTATGAATGTTTCATGTTGGCTATATGTCCTAGGGTATATATAGTCATCTATCTTCTATACCTATTAATATAAACAAAAGCAACTTTAGAATAGGAGATTTTAACTTGTTTGGAAATTGCCCATATTCATAAAGGTTTATTAATAAAAGTTGGCTAAGATTCATAAACCACCACTTTAGAAAATTAGGGCCAACACAAACATGCCACACATAGAAAAATTATAGTACTTATTTTATTTACCCAATGAAAAAGTTTGTTTTGTATTTTATTTAATATAAAGTACTCTTCTAATACTTACCCTACCATGAAAAAAAATGTTGTACATCTAAGTTATTCTTAAAATACTTAAATTATTAACTATGTTCCAACTAAATATTATATTGGTTGTTTGTCTTAAGCATAAACATAATCAAAGATTTAGATCCAAAAGAGCATCTAGTAACGTCTTACAAATACTAATAAGGTACTCGGACTCTTAAATTTAAGGTTATCATCCTTAAATTTAAAGGGGAAAAATTTTAGTTGTCAATATGCCACGAGTTCCCCCCGTGAAACAGGTACGAAACTGCCAACGGTAATTAAAAAGCTTGGAAGGTGCAATTCCTTAACGTATCTTTAGCGTTCATGGTTAATTCCTAAGTTTAATTCTATTCTCAAGCGGAAACTTGAAAAAAGCAACAAAAGTTAACAAAATTTGTTTACTAATAAGTATAATATCAAAACGTGAAGAACGCCCAGACGGTATAATGCATAATACAGACATAAGGACACGCATAAAAAATATGGATAAGCCTTGGAGGATAATACACCCCACAAACTTAATCAATATGCACGCTGGAAACTTATGCATAACCCCTGGAGGATAATATACTTTGAATGGTGGAGTGAAACTTAGATGTTGACTCTTCAAGAAGAAGACAACGTAGGCACTGAGTGGTGTTGAATAAAACAACGTAGGCGCTGAGTGGTATTAGGTGAGGGACTTTATTGGTGCATGATAGTGGCTTCTTATTTAAGATTCTCTTGGAGATGAAACTCAAACACTGATTCTCTTGGAAAGTTCCTCCAAGAAACGGGAAACAAAGGTCATGTCTGGTCTTTGGTAAGGGTTTTCACTGGTACAGCATAGTGCCATTTTTATAAAGTCAGAAATGCAATTCCATAGCAAAGTATCCTCAATGCATTCTGATGGAAGCTTTTTGTGCAACACTTGTTCTAATTATCAGGGAATGAATCCAGCACCCAACTGTGTAAATTGCAAAACCCATCAGGATTTTCATCAGTTGGGCTTTTACATGTTGCCATTTCTAACAAGGTTACTCCATAGCTGTATACATATCCCTTAGGCGACACCATACCCCCTCCTCCATACTCTGAAAATTCATTATCATGTCAAAACCAATCCTAAGAAAATTCTTAAAATCTAAATTAGTGAATGTGTAACGACTAATCATAAATATCATGTATAACAGAAACCTCTATTATAGAGGCTTGTAAGGGTAAAGTTTAGGCAGTGTCAAATAAAGGATGATTTCAGAAAATTCAAATAAAGCCAAAGTACCAATTGATCCTGCAAGAGAGGAATATAACCAATTGATCCTGCAAGAGACAAACTGGAAGATAAGGAAGATATAGAATCAGTCCAGAGGAACTTTGCAATACCGAAATCAGCAACATGAGCAACCATATCTTCATCAAACAAGATGTTACTGGGTTTTATGTCACAGTGGATGATTTGAATACTGCTATAATGATGCAGGTATTCTAGCCCATGTGCAATATCCATGGCTATATTCACCACCTCTCTGAAGGACAGGTATTCATTCTCTCTCTGCAGGGCTTCGCTGATGTCTCTGTAAGAGAACCGATTTCCATAGTTCTTCTTCCAGTTGTCAAATTCACAATTTAACACACCTCTATCCCCTCTATCCTTCAGAATCCTTGTGCAGTAGATTGATACATAGAAAACAAGGCAAATTACCAAAACACCAACGCCAAAAGCAACTGGAGCAATGATTTTTACCTTGGAATTAGTGTGAGTGTTTGCCACGGATGTGCAAGCAGGTAGTTGTACCCATTCTCCACAGAGCTTCAGATTTCCTAAAAATGATAGCTTGTTAAAATGACGAAATGATGCTCCCTCTGGAACTTATCCAATTAGATCATTGAATGAAAGATTAAGGATCTGAAGCATGTGCAATTTCTCAAGGTCAAAAGGTATTGAACCAGAAATATTGTTGTGGGAAAGGTCCATGGACACGAGGTTCTCCAGGTTGCTCAGAGACCTTGTAATTGATTCTTGAAACTCATTAAACGATAAATCCAGTTGTTGCAGGTTGTTGCAGCCTTCAAGAACAGATGGAATGGTGCCGCTGATTCTATTTGCTGAAACATTTATGGCTTCAGTGTGAATCATCTTACCAATTTCTGCTGGAAATTTTGCATGCAAGGAATTGTGGGACAAATTGAAGTAGACTTGAATATTGTAGAGATTTGCCACTTCCGGTGGGATGGAGCCATCAAAATTATTTGAAGAAAGGTCTAGCAGCTGTAATTTATAACATTGTCCTAAGCTTGGAGGGATCGAACCTGAAAAGTTATTATGATCCAAGACTAAACGTCTTAGATTTGTCAGGTTACCAATTGCATCAGGAATTCCTCCCAACAAGGTTATTTTGTGTTGAAAGCTCGTACAGAGTAGAGCCAAGCCTCCCAATTTCAGAGGCTATGTTGCCTTGCAATTTTTTATTACCTAGAGAAATTCTTTGAATTTTCTTGAATTCTCCCACCGACCCAGAAACACGACCTGTGAGCTTGTTTTCAAACAAATCAAGATTTATCAGGTTTTCCAGTTTCCCCAAGGCCTTCCAAGGAATTGGACCGGATATAAAGTTCCCATTCAAAAGTAGTGTCGACAGGTTGAATGGGAACACTTCTGGCAACATTCCCTTTAGATTGTTGGAGGATAGATCCAGAACATTTAAGGTGGAGCAATTTGAAAAAGCAGATAAAATAGAAATTGTGGGAGAGCCATCATTTACAAGACAATTGGACATTACCCTGAAAACAGTCAACGACAACCTTCCAAACTGCATAGAAATGACTCCTGTCAGCTGATTTTTATCAAATACAAGTGTACGAAGATTGCTGCAGTTCCCTAAAGATGGAGGAATGCTGCCTATCAGGTTGTTTCCTGACAAGTAGAGAACAGATAGGTTTTCCAGTGTGCCCAGCTGAGAAGGAACATAGCCTGTAAAAGCATTTTGATGCATGTTTACATGGCTAAGTCTAGACATGTTGCCAACTGATTCAGGAATATCACCAGCCAATTGAGGATTTTCAAAAACATACAGAAACATAAGATTCTTTAGCTTGCAGATTTCTTGTGGTAATGCGCCGGTTATGGGTGTCCGATAAATGTACAACTGTTCCAGAGAAGAGAGGTTTCCTATGCAAGAGGGAATTGAACCAGAGAGATCGTTTGTCTGGAGGGCGAGTATCTGAAGATTGAACATGTGGCCAATGTTGTGAGGAATGCTACCATGTAAGTTATTCTGTGCAATGGACAGTATTTGCAGCTGTGTAAGGTTTGTAAATGTGTCAGGAATGGTACCCTGGAGCCTATTTTCGCATAGATACAAAGTTTGCAGGTTTTTCAAGGTGCCCAGCTAGGGAGGAATTGTACCATGAAATGAATTATTGCAAAGATCCAGGTACGTGAGATAAGATAAATTGCCAAGGGATGGAGATATTGTACCTTGGATTTGCATGCTATAAAGATCAAGCTTCACCACTCTGCCAGCTGAATTGCATTCAACATTACTCCAGTTGTAGTAGTGTATGGAGTTAGGATGCCAATTAACCAAAGCTCCATTAGGATCAGACCCCACCATTTTCTTGAATATAAGCAAGCTTTAGACGTCTTGTTCATGCAATAATTTTGTAGAGTGAAAACTGCCATTCATCATGCAAATGGAAAACAAAACTAGATGACATAATACAGCACTTCTACGCAGCATGTTTGCTGTTGGGATCTCCAACTTAACCTAAACGTTGCAGAGTGTTTGGCATCACTGGCTTGGAATGCTGAATTTAAAGACTCTCAAGGGAAAGTTCATGTTGTGCATCATATTATTATTTGACTCAATGACCAAGCCACCGGCGGCTCTGATTATTATTGGACTCAATGACCAAGCCACTGGCATCTCTCATGTGAGTCTAGACGCGCTTCCTCATTGTTGTGCATTATTAGCACTCATTTGGACTTTTGTGACCCTACTTTAAAATTCATTGAGTGGTGGGCCTCCTTGTTGTTGTTACAACTGCACTGCATTAATTACGGAATCAAACTTTTCATGCCTTGAGAAGGCTTATTCTTTGTTCTTTTGATCATGCATTAAGACTCTTCTCAAATTGCTTCTTTGAAATTAAGTAATGGGGCTATTCTATTAACTTTGCTCGCTCTTCTCTAAAATTAAATAAGTAGTGAACCTTTTCTTTGTTCTTTCTACCTTACTATGACTTTTCTAACGTTACTTCTTTAAACTTAAACTAGTGTGCCTTTTCTTTGTTCTTCTAACCCTACTACGATAATTATGTAATCAAATTTTTCTACTCCAGAAATCATGCTTAGATTTTTCTTACCTTGACCCTTCATTAGGTTTGAATTTCAAGATTTTAGTAGGTATCAAGAGGAGATTCTCTAACTTTTTTAAAAAAGTAGAAATATATTTTTTTTATTGTTAGAAAGTGTCATGAGTATACAACATCATCATCATAGCCTTGTACTAACAAAATATGAAGGGTTACATGAGATCTCTTTTGTCATTATGAAAAGCTAGATCTTTATTTATTTGCATTTTTTTCAAATAATCTTCAATTATTTTTTAAATATTTTTATGTTCCTTTTGATATCTTTTTTGGAATAGTGATGTAGGAAGCTTTTCTATAGGCTCATTATCTAATCTATTGTGTACATTCCCCAACCATCTAAGACATCATTCTTATAGCTTATTTGAAATAGAAGCAACTCAAAATATTTCTCTAATATATAAAACTATGCAATCTATTATTATTATTATTATTTGTAACATTCAACATCCATCAAAGCATCTACATTTTTGCCATATTGATTTGTTATTCATTCTTCTTTTGTATTCATCAACATTCATCACCATAAAATATAGCAAGTATGATGGCTATCCTATTGTAGTGAGCAACCTCTTACCATTGAATTGTCATGTTTACTTTACTACTATTTATGTTGTTGTCCAAATTGCATTCCATAAATTCTTGTATTGATTTTTAGTCCTAACCTTTTAGCATCTAGAAGTTAAATTTCAATAGACAATGATGATACGATGATATAAAATTTATCATAGTTATATAAAATCTTCAAAATTTACACGTTAGTAAGCTTACCTTAAATTAAATTAACTCATATATTTGACAAGGTGAATCTCTTTTTTAAAGCTTTAAACTAAAATCTAATGAGCTATGCATGTGTCATTGCATCTCATAAATTATTGGATATGGCTTGGTTTGATTCAAGATAACTTGGTGCATTCATTTTTAAGAATTTAATGCTCTTAAGGAAATTTTTGTAAGTGGTCTCAATTGGAAAACAAAACGTAAACTTATGTTATGGTAGTCCTGGAAAAGCACATAAACTTGATGCGATGTAAATGAGCCCCGGTGCCTTAGAGGTGATGTGATGTATATTAGCCTAACACAGACAAGAGTGGAAGTGGAATTTCATTTCTTTTTGTGGGTATTACCTTCATTGGCAGACTTAGTCCTTGATCCTTCATTGGTCTCCCCTGAATCGTTGCGGATTGGTTAGTCTCGCTTGAATATTCGCATTCATATTTTACGATGAAAAGCACGAATAACAACACCATAGTAACAATGATTCTAATGGTGTAACTGTCCCCTGCTTTTTGATTTTTACTTTTCTATTATCAGTATCTACACCATGCTAGAGGACAAAAACGATGGGTTATAAACAGAGGAAACGTGTTCACTCTCAAAATTGCAGAGAAAACGAGTAACGAGTCTTCTACGCCATGCACAAAATTTTCGTGAAGTATCTTTTTAGGAATACATGTTCGCTTTCAATGCTAAAATTGTGAGAAAACACGTATAGCATCTTCTGGGTCCATGTACAAACTTTTCAAGAAGGTTCACGTTTACTTTGACCTGAAAGAAACCAGAGGACAATTCACGTTCATTGAATGCCAAAATTGTGGAAAAAACGTCTACCGCTTCTTCTTAGCCCATGCACAAAATTTCCGAGAAGCTGCCTCCAGAGACTTAGTTCAAAAAAGACCAAAAACAGATGGTAGAGGGTAAAATATGGTTCTTTTATAGAGATCTTAGGTATTCGCCTAAGCATACAGTTGAGAATGAGCATTACGTGAATTATCGTTCACCTCATCCTCTAAATGCAATGAACCTACAAAGTTTTCACAAGAACAAAGTAGTTGCTGCAATATTGTGGCTTTTCTGGATCTATGTTATTTTCCATTTTAGCTTTATTTATAATGACAGTGTTAGCCCTAGCCCTGGACCCATTGACTGTTGCTATCTTGAGTCTTGTGACTGCAATCATCCTTTCTCCCGGTTTCAATTAAGGTTTACCCATAATGGCTGTGTTACCCCTGGCCTTATGGCTGTAATCATCCTTCTCCTAGATGCAATTACTGCTCTCGTGGTTACCTTATGTGATTTGATGGTTAAAGCTTACTGCTCTTGGACTGTGCGGAGTATCTTGCCACCAAACTTATGCCGGATTTACTGTTGTGCTGAATTTACAGGGCAGGGCGATTGGAATTTATATGCTAAACGTTAACAGTCAGACAGATAAGCACGTTTAAGAATCCAGAGAAAAAAAATCTGCCCGTGGGGACGAGTCTCACTTAAGAACTCCAAAAAACCACTTTCAAGATGGTTGATTTTTGAGCTTTCCATGATTTTGTTTTTATCCAAAAGGCTCCAATGAGTATCTACATGTTTTGGAGTCCAAGCATTCAATTGAAAGAAGTTTTGTGTTTATCGGCCAGTAAGTGAGCATGAAAGTCATTATGTTTATGGATGTTAACATGATGCGATGTAAAGCATAAGATACACATGTACACAACATAAAATTGTTGTGGTTAAGAAACTTTCTAGGATACCTTGGAACATCGCCCTTGTGACCATGATTGTAAGTCAAATCAATCAAACGTGCATTATTTGGGCCTTTCTATGAACCTTGGAACCATCCCCGCTGCTACGGCTACAAGAAACTTCAAGTCAAATCAATCAATATTTACATAAACACTTTTTCTATAGAGCAGGCCTTGGAACCATCCCACTTCCACTTCCATGATTAAAAGAAACGTCAAGTCAATCAAGATTTGCATAAACGTGGTCTTTCTGAAAAGTCACGTCAATCAAGATTTGCATAAACGTGGTCTTTCTATACACTGGGCCTGTCTATGAACATTAAAACGATCCCCACTAAGTCAAGTTAAACGAGCTTGCAAGAAAAGTCAAGTCTGTCACATGTTATAGTTTTTGGATTTTCTATGAACCTTGAAAGCATCTGGTAATGAGCCAAGTCAAAATGGAAATTTTTATCATGTTCAGGGGTAACATTTGCACGTTAGCATTGACGATGGTTTGTTCATCAGCGTAGCCTAATTTTACGGCTTCACGATTTATTTTAAGTTTTCTTTCTCCAGAAATTATACGTTATTTTTGGAAGTACATTTTCTCATCCTCTCTGTGGATATTACGAGGCAATTAAAGGACGAGCTCAAACACTAATAAAATATGCACATTGCATTTCATTCCTTTAAGATCCTTCCTTACTTGCATTACCAAAATGAAGAGACAAAGCTTCCATGAACGCCAATCCGTTGCTGCAATTTTATAGAATAATTTTAGGGCTCTTCTCTGATTCTCACGTTTAGTTTGACTGATTTTAACTAGTTTAACTATATATTTATAATATATATCTATTATTTAGCTCGAGAGAATCTTATATATTTTACAAATTAATAAAATCTCGAATTGATTTATTGAGAATTGATATTCATATTGAAAACCAAAATCAAAATGACTGTACCTTATTCAATAATAATTCTCGTGAAAATTTCTATTAATTTGATTTATAGTGTTTCTTTTCCATGGCGTAGACTTTACATAGCATTTTTTTTCTATGGCCTGGACTTTCCATGCACTGTATTGGTCTCTCGGCCAAAAATATTGCCTGCCAAGAAACAGGTACTTGCAACTTGGAAGCTACAACATGCGTATTTTCCCCCAAAGCAGGAATCACTTGGTTAGTTGGAATCACTTGGTTGATAGGCATGTTGCAGGAAAAAACATGTATCATTTGTTTTTTTTTTACCCTTATTAATGCTTAGTCAATTTGTATTTTTCAACAAAAATGTAATACCCGTTCCATATATCAGATGGGTCTTTAGACTTAATAAAGCTTCAATTTTGTCTTCCTTCCCTTTTAAAACCATTTTAATTAGACATGTTAAAGATTATATAGATTTTATTTGCATGTAAATGNTTCCATATATCTGATGGGTCTTTAGACTTAATAAAGCTTCAATTTTGTCTTCCTTCCCTTTTAAAACCATTTTAATTAGACATGTTAAAGATTATATAGATTTTATTTGCATGTAAATGGTTGTTCAAATAGTTATAAGAATATTTTTTTATTATTCATAGTTTGCATATTTTTTCTTTTCAAAAATATTTTTAGAATTAAATTTACCCTGCCTTTTAATCTTATAACTATATTTTAAAAAGTTTGGATTTGCTGAAGTTTAGAGCCCTTAAAAATCATAATTTTGGGAGACTTTGGATAGTGTTAGTGGTTGCAAAATTTTGCAAGAATTGCAAAAGAATTGTGATAAGTAAAATTGTAAGTCTAGATTTCAGAGAAATCCTCCAAAGATATTAAAATTATGTTTTAAAAGTAACTGTATCATAAATAAGTTTATATCACCGTTTCTATTTATTAAAAATAGATAAATATATCATTTTTGTAAAATTCAGTATATGAAATAGATGTAGATGTATCATGTCGTTAAAGGTCAAAATTGCTTTGGAACTTGATTGCGTTTGGGAATTGTGAACCAGAATCAATAATGCTCTGTTTATGAAAATTCGTTAAGAACTATAATCCTGATGAAGCATGATGATTAATTTCCAGTATTTTAACTAATTACTAGCAGGAAATATTCGCAAACTCAAATGATTTCTCTCCTGATGACATCTGCCCATCCTCAACTATACTGGCTCTCTTATTTTCTATGAATTCTCTAATTACTGTAACCTTCTGTTTTATCTGAAACTTGGTTTTAGTTCTTAGATTTTGAATTTGTTCTATATCAGAAAAAGCTCCTAACCCATGCTCACATGTTTGCATCTTTTTCTTGAAAAGAAGTCGCATGGCCGTCAAGGGAAACAGTAAAAAATGAGGGAAAAAAACGGAAAGTGATTTATGCACCTTGTTCATTTAATCTTGTAAAACATCATTCTTTCTCTGTTTACAATTTCATTCCATTTGAAGTCAACTATGACGAGGAAATCGACACTTCAAAATAGGACCTCTGTTTCTTGCTATGTTACGTGTCTCTGCACGTAAGCAACATCCAATAAAGAGGCCAGTCATTCCGAATAAC
>MNCI01009956.1:0-10677 GCA_015680685.1 Gnetum montanum | reverse complement strand
TTTAAATGCTTTGGAATTAGAATTTTGATGACTTTATTTCAATTTTAGCATATTTTCCCTAGAAGCTGACAAACACTCTTATGTATTCTATCAACCAGAACCAGATATTTGGATGGTCTTGGTGAGTTTCTAATGCTTAACAACAGATTATTTATATGTTTGTTCTTGTGCAAATGTTTTGCAATGGTTTTAATTTAACTGTAGTCTTTGATTTATTATTTCACTCCAAGCACAAGATTTAAACAATTAAAACCTTAAGCTAATATGACAGAAAAAGGAAGAAGTGTGTAGAATGTAGTATAAACAACTCAAAAGAAATGCATTTAACTTATTTATGCAGTATATGATGCATGGAGAGACAAAGCAGATCTTTATTGGTTGTTTTAGGATTAGTTTTATTTTTTGTTTGGGTAATTGCGACATGAGACCCACCTACTAAAACTGCCAAATTTAGTGATGCACTTTATAGAGCTACAGTAAGCTATATATCTGCAATACATTTGTAGTCCAAAGAGCTATAGGAGGTAGGAAGACTTTATATGCTTATAGAATTAGGCTTGAAATTGATGAGACAGACTTTTAATAGTATTATGAAATTGGCAATTATACATGGTTATGTTATGCATAAATGTAACTAAGAAAATGCTGGAGACAAATACATAATGTAAAGAAGCAAATTTTAACAGATAAATTAGAGGTAAAATTCTGAACTGAACATGTGATTATTTTGTTAGAAGGAAATATGTTACCATTATTAGAGCATATAGAGGTTGCAGCAATTTGTCAATTTGTTATATTAAAATAATTAGAAGTTTGCAAGGAGTGAATTTTGATCATTTTGTTATAAATTTTTTTAAAAAATTGTTATATTAAAAAGGAAGCCATGTAACAAGCCATGAAAATGATTTGTGTTACCTAGGAAAATATGACTTTACAAATAGGGAAACAAAAGAACCAGAACCAGAACAAAAAATTTGTAAAAGCATCTATATATTTGATGGTGAAAATTATGGTATTACAAAAATTGCAGAGTAACACAAATGGAAGAAAACCCTATTTGAAAAAGATCAGAAGTGGAGGTTTGTAATTGAATGTGGATTACTTAGATGCTGTAATGTGATTGCATCTATACAAATTAATAGAGCACGAATTAGCTCACATCAGTTTCCAAGTTGTAGAGGCATGCAATATTGTAGGGATCAAATAGATAAGGAGGAAACTTGTTAGAAATTTTTCCTTTTTCGTATTTTCTTGGGATGATACAAAATGAAACATTTAACAGTAGATAACGTGATGACACAAGGATGAATAATGGTTAATCGATGTTTCTGTTGGAGTGCTTCTCAAGATGACAATCATATCTTATAATAATGCTTGTTACGATATCTTTTTCCAATTGATGCTCTTGACATTGCCATTAAATAATATTTAGTGATGTTGGCATTGCTATTTCTAATAGTTCAGAAATGTGTACTCTCTGCTAATGTATGTGGGAGATGGAGCTGATAATATATATGTAAGTCAGAGTATGGGGATGAGCAAAGGTAAAGGAAGCATGCTAAAGAGGCAACCATCTCCTTTATTGTGGGTTTCTTGTGTGTCAGATATGGATGTGTATGGTAGGTTATTTAAAAACTTGAAAGGGTTTTTGTCCCTTGTACTTTGACTAGAAGGATTTTCATTATGTTTCGCAGGGCTGTGAGATGGGGGCACGTAATCAAATGTGTGTTGTGTGGTCTTTTCAAGGAGGTGCCCAATAGTATTTTCTAAATCGGCAATTGATCACCAATTTGATGATTAATCACTGGATTTTTTCTTTCTTTATTTTTTAAAAAGGAAATACATGTTTTTAAATCTGATTTATCCAACTTTTTAAACTGACTGACTAGACTTGCCTACTTTTTCCTAACTCGCTTGTTTTTGATCCGACTAGTTTATGATTTTTTAAACATCAGTTCTCAGGATGCATTATGGATTTGAAGCCTCAAAATACTATGCTAGTTGCAGAGTAAAGGATGCATGGAGTCATGGGACATAATCAATGTGAATGGCAATGTGGTTTTTAAGTTTGAACTATTTGTAATAAAAGTCCGAGCATATTCAATAGGGGCATGGGAAATTTGTACTACAAAGCATCTTGGCTGCATTTTGAAAATCATGGGAGTTATTTCTGGGACTTTGGGAGATGTCCTTGCTATCTTAGGGATAAGGTCAAAATTGACCATGCACTTGTTGCATCCTTGTCTTGGGGACATTTTTAATGTGGTTTCTTCTTCTTCTTCTCTCTCTTTTGTGGGTTCATGCTAGGTTCTATTAAGAATGATAGGGGCACTAATAAAATGTACACATTATATGGGAATAAGCAATTCAGATACATGAGGTCACTTGTTCAAATGGATAGTGAGATTAGTAATAATGTGAAAAATAGAATTAGAGGATGGATGTAATAGTGATAAGGTATAGGTGTTCTTTGTAATATGAGAATCCCTACTAGGCTAAAGGGAAAGTTTTACAGAGCAGTTATTAGATATGAGATGCTTTATGTTAAGGAATGTTTGCCTATCAAAAGCATCAGGCTCAATACATGTGGATGTTGGGTGTGACTAGCAAAGATTGAATCAACTCCTTTCGTATTATAGGAAGTTTGTTAGTGCCAACTATTGATGAGAAGATTAGGGAAAGTTGTCTTAGATGGTTTGGTCATGTGCTAAGAAGACTAGAGAATGTCCTTGTTAAAAGAGTTTGTTTTATTAAGCTTAAAAGAAAAAAATAAAGAGCTAAATGAAAAACATACATGGTTTAAAGATATAGAAGAAGACATTCAAGTTGTAGGTATTGATGCTTATTTGGTTCTTAATAGTGTTAATTTATGGTTTTATTATCAACCTCCACGTGTATGTTATTAGATAAAAGATGTCTAATTATGATGGTTTACATAATGATATAATTAAAGTTGTTAGTTATTTAATAAAGAGATGTGACGATTGATGTGTCATTGTGTCCTATGGCCTTCATACAAATAAAAGGGCTCACACAGGTTCATTTTGAGACATAGCAATACATGAGACACACATACAACTAAACCGTCTACTGGAAAGTCTACGGTTACATATATACTCACATGTTTTTACTTGTAAATCATAGTCATACTCAATGTTCATTATGTTACATTTCTTTGTTATTCATTCTTTCAAGTGTTTGTTACAAGTGCAACCATATGATTGTTCTCTTGCAATTTGCTACCTTGTTGCTCTCATTTAGTTGAGTGCTCAAGCTCTAGTGCTTATTGTGTATTCTATTGTGTGTTTGTATCCTTGTTTCATCTTATGTTTGTCCAAACTCTACTTCACTATTACAACTGTGATCCTTATATGGTTTTATATTCATGGTTTTGTTTCTTATAAGTCATCGTTCTCAATATCCTTGGTTTTTCTACTTCTTGTGGATATCAAATTTGACCAAATAGAAGTGAACAGTGAAAAAGAATTCATATAGCCAACCCATTTAGTGGGGATAAGGCTAGTATGATGATGGTTATTATTAGAAATTGTTTGTAAAGTTTAACCTCTTGACATATTGTTAAAGGTAAGCTTTGTAATAAACCTACCTTGGGGTTTTTGGGTTTATATAGAAAAAAATTCAAGGGCATATTAAAAAGAAAAATGAAAGTTAGGGCCTTCTTATCCTATACGTGTCTTTGTAAGTCTATATTGGGTTTACTGTTACAACATGAGAGAGATTAGGATTGTGAAAGGGTTGGGTCTCCTGTGCTTAGGTTATTGCTGGAAAGCCTGGATCTTGGCTTGTAATCGTTGTCTTGATGATCAATTTTAATTGAATGTTTACTGTTGCTGCTTTCTTGTTAAGTAATTTCTTTGGTTTCTCTCATTGCTAAATTTGATCCGTTTGTCTGGTAATTTGTTAATTTGTCTTATTCTGTTGCGCTAGTTTGCTACAGGAATTGCTGCATGCTTTTGTAACATGGCATTTCATAGCACTTTTGATATCTAGTTTTTTCGAATTTATTTGCATCTCCAACTATTTATTTGTGGCACTGGCTAAATAGTTACGTCACCACTAGATCAATAAAGCTCCCTTTGGGTTTCATTCATTAATCACACTATGCTCATAGCTACTTTCAGCCAGCTTTAGCTTGCTTCGGTGTATTTTTATACATCTTTTGGATTATACAGTTTCTCAAAATTAACAACTCATCTTGACTGTTCAATTAGCATTTCATTACTGAAAAACAACATGCATGATTTATCTCTCCGTAATGCCTACTCTTTAATTCAGTTTGTAAGTGTGCTGTTTATAACAATTAAGGTTAAAGGTTCAATTCTATATGTGTGATCTCAGGCACCATAAAAATGTAAGCTCAGGTTCATATTATGTAAATTGGCTACCATAAAACTTATCCTTTCAGGTCACTCTAATTTGATGACAGTGAGATAATGATTATGATTATTTTGCTGCAACATTCATCATTTTCTTACACATTGAAGTTTTACAGAAATGCTCCACATGGTTTCACAGAATCACATAACATGTTACTGGTACCTGGACTAAGATACTGTTGACTGTTTTCACTTTTGAGTTCACTGTCTTCTATAAAAATCCATAAATTCAATTTTCACTGTAGTTCATATATACGTCTGTTCAACAGATATCTAATTAAAAAGAATTCAAATGTGTATTAAATATAATTGTAGTTTAATTCTAATTTGTGCACTATTAAATGCTGAAAATTGATAAATTTGTCCTGATTTTTATTGAACACTAACTGCTGCCAGGCTGTTGAGAAAGTTAAAGAATCTGATGAACTCTGCCGACATGAAGCATTAAGAGATGTTCTTAAAGAAGCACACAATCTTTTCACAATGTTTTATGGTTCCATCAGGACTCCGCTTGAGAAGCAACCTAATGGGGCAACTGCTTGGAGTTTATATGTATTTCTCACAGATTATTTGCCAGGTTAGGTCAATGTATTCATCAGATATTCCTTTTATATGTCGATATAAATAATATCTACTTTTGAAATTGGTGATTTTTCTGACAGATTTTATGGTTGGAAAGAAAATTCAAATGCCAACATTGCATGAGTCACTTGTAGAGCGTGGAACCATTCAGATGCTATCTATGACGAGAGAGACAACATTAGAAGTTCAGGTTTGTTCTCTCACTTTGTCTGTTTCTCTCTACCCAAGAAATTTGGTTTGTGTTCTATGTTAGCTATTTATCACATGTAGTTGTATTAACACTTTGTAGATGATGATGATATTGTTAGCATTTGTATTTCCCTGTTTGTGAACATACTTATTGCATTGTTTCTCAGTATGCAATCTCTCTCTCTTTTTTGTATGCTTTTAAAGTTGTTAAGTGACTTTTGCATCAAGAACAGCTTTGTGGAAACAATATGCCAAAAACTGCTAGCAAACCGTAATTTATATACAGAATGACCATGGTCAATCATTGGCTATTGAAAGAATGAAACAAAATTCTCTCCTATAGGCCTTTGTTCTCTTTCATGTTCTATGTCTGTTCAAGCTTCTCAATTTTATTTTGATCTGTCTTTGATTTTACTTGCATGAGAAGTCCATCAGTCATTGTACAATTACAATCTGTAAAACTTACCCTTTTTTCTTCCATGTGGTCTCTTCCCTTTCTTGCAGCTTAGTCAATTGCAAACAGAGAATCTGATGTCTTTCAAAAGGTGTCCATTTTAGGTAGATCATAGGCTTATGCAATTCTAAGATATGATTTTCATTGTAGTTTTTATAGTAAAGATTCCACTTGACAGTGTCATATTTTGGGACTCCTGAGTCACGTTCTGCCTACCGTATTTTGTTTAACTTTGGTGATTCCTCCTTTGAAGCTTTTGAGATCTTGGCATTGGTCCTTAGTTGTCTGGTTCAGAATGGAATCCATTGCATGCAAGAAGAGCACTATTTCAAGAAAACTGTCAGAATGGAATCCATTGCATGCAATAAGAGCACTTTCAACATCCTTTGTGCTGATTTGGGCCTTCTTCCAGGCATTCTTTTTTTTGGCTGTTGTTCCAAGTTCTGTTCCATTATCTTCTACTAGAATGCTTTCTCAATTTTCCAAGTGGTAAAATCAGTTATTTAGTCGACTTGCAGTGGTGTGACCTACATACTGATCTATCAATAGCACAGTTCCAATATACTGCAATTTAGCCCTGTTTTTATGTGTATACCACAGCTGTGTTTATTTAATCAGAAGCAATTTACCATTTGTCTTTTTGGTTGTGTAGCTCAGCCATTGCTAAAAGTATCTTGTATTGAAATACAGTATTTCCAATTTTATTCCCACTCCGTTTGCAATATTATTTGATAGCTTTGTTGTTGACTGTGGATATATTAAACATTGATGTTCATGTACATGTTTAGGGTGTTTTAAAAGATCTATATCTTTTATGTTTGCAGTCATTCGTAAGGGTTCTGGAGTCACCATTGACAGGAAACTTTGTAAAGAACACATTGATAATGTTCCAAGATTTGCTGGTTTCAACATCGCTCTATCCAGTATGTTTAACTTTTAATTTCATATATATATTTTTATAAACTGAATTTAATATTATTTTTATATTAGCCTGGTATTATACCAAGCCTGAGTAACCTTTCCACATGGTTTTAGGGGGATACATCAAATCTCTTCACCTATTTTGTTCAATGATTAACTCCTACTGCTGTTGCAATTGGCACAAACTCGAGATCATATGTGAGGCCAGCAGTTCTGGCAATTCTAGATCCTGTTTCTTCTGGCATCATATCTTGTTTGTCAAATGAAGCTGACCTGACTAGCAATAATGCTTCTTGTGGCCAGCAGGATAAAACTAGCTTTGTTCCAAGTCCTCTTCAATGTGATAGGTGGTGGTGAGATAAGGATGGCTTTCTTGTTAATGATTCATGGGGATCAGATCATAGTGGCAGTGGATTCATATACCCAACAGTCCTGCTTCAGCAAAGAGAAGAACCTATGCATATGTGTGTATATCAGCAAAAGAACTTAACTATCATCATGCTTGTCCCCATAAAATTATTGGATAGTGCCATGCATGGTATTTCTATATTGAAACAACAACTTCTTGAAAATGTAAGTTTTTCAAAATCCTTTTGGTGAATTTTGTGAATATGTCGATTGAAAATTTTATTCGTCCAGAACATGTTACTTTTCTAATGCTGATAATTTTCTCCAAGTATTTTAATTTTATCAACTAGTCCAATATGCCATTGCTTCAAATCATGTAAATATGTAATTTTGTTTATGGTATGCTGATCATTTTCTCCAAGTTCTTGTTTATAGTTTGTTAGACCCACTAAAAACAGAGATGACCTGAACCTTTTCCTTTTCACTTTTTCACACTTCCTGGAAAAATAGTGAGAATCCACAAGAAAGAGATATGAAAAACAGAAATAGTGATCAATTAAAATATATGGTCTATCATATAGACAAAGGTTTTTGTTTTAGATACTTTATACATGAAAAACATGGAGTGTGCCTCTTTAAAAGCCTTCAGAAGCAGTTTTAGGTTAAATGGAATGTATCTCTCAATGCTAGTGTTTGCTAGGTTTTATTCATTTAGGTCCCCCTTAAATGCACCTGTCTCTTGTATCAGCCATAGGAGGATCTAACTATATAGATGGTATGTTGCTGAAATAATTATCCATATAGGTTTGTTGAGACGCTTGAGTTCTTCTTTCCATATGTTTCAAAGATTCAAATTTATTCCTTTCAGATGCATTTGTTTCATTAATGCTACTGTGTTTCATTAATGCTACTGTGCTTAAATTTTCTTTCTAATGCAACAATTGCAATGGCAGCATAGAATCATGTACCTTATGAATTTCTTTTACAATGTGACAACAGACTAATTTTGAATCTTTTTTGGCATCATCTTTCATAAACATCTTTGAAACATATCTTAGTTTTTTTTTCTAATTTCTCATGCGTTGTGTTAGCTCCATTTACTAATATTATATGTTGTTGTATATTTTAATTATAATTGATGAATTTTTAGCATGACAAGTTTTTGAATGTGTAGGATCATTACCTGTATTATTTCTAACTTTATAGATATGCTTTATTGGAATTAATTTTAAGATGTCAAGCTTCATAAGGACGTATTTTATTTTCTGTACCATAAATTTATTAGCATGTTGGAAGATTTTATGAAATCCCTGAACACTAAACTATTAAAAAAAAAAAAACAGAAACAAAAACTCAGGCATTTCCCAAGATCATCAAACTTGAAGACAAACTCACAAAGGAGTGGGTGGCATCCATGCCAACCATGTAGCTGGGTACCGTTATTTGTACTGTGATTGTGATAGGAAACTCTCTAGCCCATCACCACCTGGAAAGGTTGTGACTCTAACTAAGGCAAAAAAAAATTTTCTCTGAGGTATTTTATCTTCAAGTATTTGTATCACCTGAAATAGTAGGAGAATTTTGTTCTCTAAAAAATTAACATATTGTTCCTTTTACCTACACAAATTTGATACTTCAATCATTTTAAACAAAATATTTATCCATCAACTTTGTCAATGGAAATCTTGTCAAATTCATCCATAGATAATGGAGAAATATATCCCCTGCTGCTAACTAAAGCAAGAAAAATATATAATTAGATTTATCATACTTTAAATGATTTAAAACATTTGGGTTTACCGTACTATAATGATAACATTTCTTTACAATTAAGCTCCTTTATTTCTTTCTTTTTTCCGATAAAAATCCTTACTTCAAGGCAAATTTTGCAATTCTTGGTGATAGTTCATTTGGGTTTCCCCCTTTTTTCTTTGATAAAGTTTTTTGTGTTGATTACTGGAAACATAAAGTAAAAAAATCACATGTGCCTATACGGAGACTAGATACCCTCCAAAAACAATGACTTGCACTTGAATCTGCACTTTGTTTAGAATTGGATATTTCTGATTTTTAAAATTTTAATGTAAGGTTCCAAAATATTCTGGTACAAGTCTTGGATACTATGTTCCATGGGGGAGAATCCCAAACTATAAATACACCGTGACTTTGGCCCCTGAGTTGTGGAGCAAAGTGTGACATCCAAACATTTTATGGCCATGACAGTGACATGGGGGCATGAGGTAATGGTTTAATTTTGAAGGCATGTAGTGCTGCCATTGTTGGAAAGACCAATGATTGATGGACCTCAAATGGTATGGTGAATAAGGGATAATAATACACTTAGCCTCTCATGGTTGATATCTCTATATTCTGTATCCTTTGAAATCTGATTAAAGTTTAATCCACCATGATGGTTCCATGTGTTTAACATGACAATTGTTGTAGATATTTAATAAATACATTAAAAATACAAAAGTAGCAAATTCAGAAGGTAAATTTTATATCAAAAAGATCCAAATGAGTTTTTATTAAATATGATATACAAAAATACAAAGTAATTGTTAAATTTTTGGAAGATAATTTTTTTTATGTATGTTTGTATATTTGTGTTGGTTTCTTCTTTTCTACTTTATAAAGAAGTATTGTACAAGCTTTTCAATGTTTTAGTTTGAGTATTAAGTGGGAGCATGATATGAAACTTTCCACTTCCAGAACTAAAAGCTTGTTAGAGTTGATAAAAAATGCTTTCACCAACACTATCGTCTATGCTAGGGTCAAATGTACTCTAGAGTTTCTACAGTTGGATGTATACTGGGTCAAATTATTGGTTTTGAATATGGCTTCTACTCATGAAAGTGAGTTTCCAAAGCGAGGTAGTGAACACCCTCACACTAAAACATGCCTGCATATATAGAAGAATTATGTGGTAAAACTCTAATCAGAAGCAAAACATTTAAGGGCATGCACAACCTTCATAAATAAATTACATTTGCCCATGCCAAACTCTAAATTGAGGGTTTTGATAAATAAATTCAAAACTCTAAAATGGTCATTTTGGTTCTAATCATCATTGTCATGTTACTGTTTATAGGTACATAATCAATATGGTTTGCTACCACTTATAAAATAGGCACATTATAGAAAATATAGTAATAAATTAAGATTTGAAGTACAATGAAATTATTCTTGGGATCTTAATGATTAATAAAGATGATAAGATCAAACTTCTTAAAAGTTAAAAATTAATTATTTGAAGACACCAATTTAGTCCTAACTTTAGTAATAAAATTTATAGTTGTGCGAAGCTTAGACATTGAAGTGCTATTATATATATCGCATTCCCTTGCTAATTTTTTACTACTAGTCACTATACTCTATCTAGATTAATTTTTATTCCTTTAAAAGTTCTTTAACTTTTTTCCTTTTAAATTTAAAAGATCACATGTGGTTGTAAAACACTCCAAATTTGATTAATGCACTAAATACCACCAATCTATGTCCAAGCTGTTGCAAGATCCTATAAAGATTTTTGTATAATAAATGATATAAAATATAATGATGGTAGAAAAACTAGGTCATCAAATAGTAAGTTGGCTTTACATTTAACACTCACAGGAAATTGTGGGCTTCTCCAACCTCTTCCAAAGCTTCTATTTAATAGTTATATCTATATTTCTTTGCAAATTGATGTTTAGCAGTAGCAATGACATTACTAAAAAAGTTGCAACATAGTTATGCACTTGAAGCTTTTCCATATCTAGCATCTTACATTTAATTGCATGCCAA
>MNCI01009950.1:122254-190499 GCA_015680685.1 Gnetum montanum | reverse complement strand
ACACAGAAAAACGCAGGAAGCCCCAAATCAGTTTTGAGGGCAAAAAAAGAAAATCTCCAACAATGAAATGCTAAGCGCTTTGTTCTTTGACACAAAAAGGAAAACCCTTCTTCTTCAACATGTGACAGCAAAGCCAGATGTGGTTGCCAAGCATTCTTTTGTGGTGATCGTCAGTTACGATCTTGCAGGGCCCTGTTGGGCAGGGGCAGTTTGAATCGGTGCAGATTCTCAGCAGAAAAAAAAGGAGAAAGACCGTTGCCAAGAACCGAGATGAAACCTCCACGGTGACACGCGATTTTTACAGGAAAGACCAAGGTTTTAACCACAAACTTTGCCGCTAACATTCACAAACTTTGCACCAAGGTACATATAAAATAAACATTAATCTATAGCTTCACGGGAGTATCGGTGGTTTAATCAAACATATATATACACATATTATGACCATTGAAATACTTATAATATGAAACCTTGATTTAGAGACTTGCTTCCAATTATCCCAAGTTACGAAATATATTATTTAAATGCCATTGAAGATTTGCAACTTTAATTATCCTATAAAGTCCTCATTATATTAAAGTTAGCATAAAATGCTCCTCATTTTATGCATAACTTCCTAACTCCCTAACTACCTAACCTTCTCCTAACTTATCTTCTAATTGGTTAGTCTAATTACTTAAGAGAGAAGTTAGGAAAGATATTTGAGATATTTTTGATATTTTAAACTTGACATCTCATTTGAATAAGCAAAATAAAGGGACATATATTGTATTTTAATTTTATATTGTAAATACCAAGGCCACTTGTCAACCTCTTTTATCTCTTTGGTGGTTGCAACCACCCAAAAATTGTTGTAACTTACCTAACTTGTTGGGCAAGTAACCCCCTAACTTGTTGGGCAAGAAATTTTCTAATTGGTTGGCCAAGTGACTTGGGAGAGAAGTTAGGTGAGATATTTGTAAATTGTAACTTCCCTACCTACCTTGGAATCCTATAAATAGGCTTCAAGGGTCAAGGGGAAAGGAGGGAGCATCATCATCACACTTGGAAGATTAGTAAAGAAGATTTGTAAAGAAGATGGCTTGCTAGAATAAAGATTTCAGCCTCTTTGTCATGGTCCTGTGAGTTATGCATTTCATTTTTTGTTTTGTTTAAATTGCTTAGCTAGTGGTTTAGATAGTATCATCCTTGGCAAGTAATTTTGGGATTTTTAGATTGCTCTTATTGTTCTTGTTGCCCGATAGAAATTTCTGTTAAAATTTTGCCATAGAAGCGCTAGTGAATAAAAGCCTTAAGAGCATTTTAGTAGTAAATTTCATTATTGTGCAACGTTTGGGAACTGCTATTGGGTTGTTGGAAGAGAGCCTCTGTTTGTAGTCACGCCGTGGAACAATTTAGTAGCCGAGAGGGTTCAGAAAATCTTTGGTATTTTGATGGGACCAGAATAGCTTCTTTATCTTTAAAGTGATTTTCCGTGTTATTTCAATCAGAAATTGTCAAGTCTTTTAAAGGTTCTGTTTGAATGCAATCGTTGGCATCTATTGTCTAGTCAAAGTGGAGTCTCGTACGTGGTAGTTTACGCAGCGATTTTTGGTAGCACAGTAGGATTGTCTTGAAGATATTGCTTGGTTGAGCCTTGGAAGTTTGAACAATTCGTAGATATTGAATTTGGAATAGCTTTATTGCGAAGTGTTTACTCGTGTCATTTTACCTTGTTTAAATATTTGAGGTCCACACAAATCTGCTTTCTTTTCTTTTCTGTCTATTTCCATTGAATCTTGCTCTATTTCTAGTTTTCTTGTGGAACTATCTCTCTCTCTGGGGAAAATTAGGAGTAGATTTGCGGAGTTGTGCTCAAATGTTTATGCAAAATTTTATTTGTTACAAGCAGGTATTATAGGGACCGCGTAGACTAGGTAGTTTGAACAAAATAGGAAACTTTCAATAACTCACAGTACTGGACAAAGTTGGCTGAATCTCTTTAAAGTAAAGTCATTTGTAGTTCACACACAACGAAATTGTCACATTTCATACAACCGCACGCCGCAACAGCACACACACATACTCACATTAACTACTGAGTTATTTGGAGGTATCTGGGCCTTGGTGTAGCCAGAGACCAGCAGGCACCTAAATCCTGTTCGAGGACACTCGTTGGCGGTCGCATCCCAAATGGTCGCCAACAGCTATATCCATTACTAGAAGATTTACTTGCATAATGAACACTAGATAACTCATTATCAGATTCAATATCAAGAAATTTGGACATAATAAGATCACTTTCATCCTCATCTTCTGCTAACTTAATGTCTCGATGTTTATGCTTTCTATTTTTTCTTTCTTCCTTGATATTAACTCTTGCCAAAGCTTTTTCAAGCTTCACTATTTTGTTAAACATATCTCTCATTAATTGTCTGTTTTCAGATCCTACTCTTTCATGTTCTTGCTCTATCTTAACATGAGATGGACCTGGTAAATCTTTAAATTGAGCAAAATCTTGCATAGGAATCATAACTCTTTCTTCTCTTTTTTGAATTGCAATATTTTCTTCAAGGTTCAAGTTCAACTGTTTTTCTAACTGTATAGCTTCACTAAAGTAGTCATTTAGTGTAGTTAAGTTTGGAGTTCTCCTTAACCAAATTGAAATGTTGGGGTTGACAGCCTTAAGATAAGTTTCTTTAAGCATTTCTTCTGATGGTCTATATTGTCTTTGAAAGAGTCCACAAATTCGTTGAAACTTGATGTTAAAATCTCTAATTGACTCTTTAACCCCTTGCTTAGCTTGTATCAGCCCACAGTATAGTTGTTGTTGATCTAATTGATTACCAAACTGGGCTAAGAAAAGATTCTTCATGTCATCCCAACTTGTAATACTATTACTTGGTAAGTTTGGATACCAAATCTGAGCCATATCCTCTAGATTTGATAGAAACAACCTACAAGCTTGATCTTGATGTTGAATATTTGCATGAGCTAAAGCTAACTCAAACATGTGAATACATTCTTCAACTAAATAAGCTATTCCAGGAATGAAAGGCTCAGGCAAATATTTGTAAACTACCTTAGGAATATCATTGTAATTTTGAAATCCTAATGATGTAACTCTTTGCCAAGGATTTTCCATTCTATTCCTTTGGATAGTTGAACTCTTAAACTTTCTAGATCTTCTCTTATGAACTGATAAACTAGATATAATGGGTGATCTTCTTGATCTTCTAGTTTTCACTCCACTACTTGTTCCCAATTCAAAAACTTTCTTTTCTTCTTCTTCTAATGAAGAATCAATCTTAGAATCTAGAATATCTTTTGAAACTTGTAAATTTTCAAAACTATCAATCTTCTTAGTTATGAACTGAAAATAGTATCTAATTTCTTAAGCCTTTATAGTAACAAAGAATTGTTGATGTGCTAAAATAATAAGGCTTATGAACTTAGAGGCTAAATTTTTAGCCCTCCTTCTAGTGCCAAAAGAACTGTTGGCGACCGTTTGGGACGCGACCATCAACGAGTATCCTCGAACAAGATTTAGGTGCTTGCTGGTCTCTGGCAACACCAAGGTCTAGATACCTCCAAATAGACTCAGTAGTTAATGTGAGTATGTGTCTGTGTTGTTGCAGTGTGCAATTGTGAAAAATGAAACGATTACATTGTGTGTAAACTATAAATGACTTATCGTAAAGAGATTCAACCAACTTTGGCAAGTACTGTGAGTTGTTGAGTGTTTCTATTTTGTTCAATTGCCTAGTCTATGCAGTCCTTCTAATACCTACTTGTAACAAATAAAATTTTGCAAAAACATTTGAGCACAATTCCGTGAATCTACTTCTAATTTTCCGCAGAGAAAGAGATAGTTCCACAAGAAAACTAGAAATAGAGCAAGATTCAATGCAAATAGAAAGGAAAGAAAGCATATTTGTGTTAAGACCTCAAATGCTTAAACAAGGTAAAATGATACAAGTAAACACTTCGTAATAAAGCTATCCCAAATTCAATATCTACGAATTATTCAAACTTCCAAGGCTCAAATAAGCAATTTCTTCAAGACAATCCTACTATGCTACCAAAAACTTGCTGCCTAAACTATCACATACGAGACTCCATTTTGCCTAGATAATGGATGTCAACAATTGCATTCAACAGAACCTTCAAAAGACTTGACAATTTCTGATTGAAATACCACAGAGATTCACTTTAAAGATAGAAGAAGCTATTCTGGTCCCATCAAAATACCAAATATTTTCTGAACCCTTTTGACTATTGAATCATTCAACGGCTTGACTACACGCAGAGGCTCTCTTACAACAATCTCAATAGCAGTTCTTATATGTTGCACAATAATAAAATTTACTACTAAAATGCTCTTAAGGCTTTTGAACAAAAGCGCTTCTATGGCAAAATTTTAATAGAAATTTTTAATCATGCAACAAGAACAATAAGAGCAATCTAAAAATCCCAAAATTACTTCCCAAGCATGATACTATCTAAACCACTAGCTAAACAATTTAAACAAAATAAAAATAATAATAAGCATAACTCATAGGACTACGAGAAAGAGGCTGAAATCTTTTCTTTAGCTAGCCATCTTACAAGCAATCTTCACAATGTCTTCTTTACAAATCCTCCTCCAAGACCCAAAGTGAGTGATCCCAAGTGTGACCCCAAGTGTGTTGTTTTTCTTCTTACCCCTGAAGCCTTTTTATAGGGTTCAAAAGGTAGTTACATATTTCAAAATATCTTAACTAACTTCTCTCCCAAGTAAGGAAGTTATAACTTGCCCAACAAGTTAGGAGATCTTACTTGCCCAACAAGTTAGGAGATTACTTGGCCAACAAGTTAGGAAGTTGTAACTTATACATAAAATTTTGAAGAAAATCATGCTAACATTGGCATGTGTAAATATTACAAATATTGCTTTTATAAGCAATAGCCTATAATAATTTATTTAAAATAAATCCAAGAGCTCCATATAATTGCTATTTTTATTTTTGTTTATTTAGAATTTTTAAGTTTTGAAAGTTAAATATCATTTGAAGCCCTAGTAATTTTATGGATAGATGGTAGTAAGAAAATAATGCAACATACACCTTAGTGTAGACGTTGGTGGTGATAGCAGCCGATTTTTGTAAGTTTATATAAATAAATTATCTACATTGGCACTTTGAACCTACGTAAAATTTGTTGCTGGCTTCTTTGGAAAAATGATGTTTGCTGGAAAATGAAATTTAAATTTGGTGATGGCTCAAAATGTGAAGTTCGAATACGAAGGCACCAAGCCTAGAACTGCCGGTAAATAGTTTCAAGTTATCCCACCCTACCAAAACTATATATCAACTGTCACTGCGAAAGAAGGCTCTGGCACTGCATTCAGTAATGCTGCCGTGTGTTCCATAAAAAACTACGGTTGTTGTAACCTTTGCTTTGTCTTGCCTTCCCCTCGGACCATGCACTCAATCTCGTCATTGATCAACTACACTTTGTCATTGGTGATGGAGATGTTGTGGGCTTTGTCTTGAAACCTGCCGTCTTGTGGCTTCATTGCCAAGCAAGAAATTGCGTCATTGGCCCACATTCTAGGCAACCTGTGCGTATGACACCATCGCTTCTGTCATGCCCCCAACTTTAAATGCATTACGCCCCAGTCCACTGTTGCGTATCTTCTACAAAATTGGAGGCCATGTTGCACTACACCATTCCATCGTCATTGAAGACGTCGCGTGTTGAAGGGCCTCCAACCATCCACTCTCCTTCTTCTGTCGCGTAATATTGAGAAAAAAATTTAATACCTTACCCATGCATATAGTGGCTGTGAACCGCTATTTACTGCATAAACGTCTACTGGAGTCCTATACTGGCGACTCAAGATAAGGTTAATTTCAATTTCTTATTGTCATATTTATGAATGGGATTGTCGGCACCAATAAAGCTTTCCAATCTTTCCCTCACACAGAAGCATGATAAATTTTCCTTCACAATTGGTTCTTTGGTATTATCTGAAAGTTGAAACACTTCTGTAGCCTTTTGTTAGTGTCTTCTTTTGCTATAGGTTCACCCACAAATATCCAAATGAAACCTTCAAGATTATGCACAACCATCATATTTTTCATTTGAATATTTGCTTTTTCTTGTATCATTCATATTTTATCACTTTTGCTATTCCATGAAATGGCCAAATGTGCCAACAGTTATGTTAGTAAGACTATGGATGAACTACTTTTGCAAATGCGTAGATTTATGTTAATCTTGGAAATGTGTCAATTATGGATTTGGATTTTTATATTCTTAAATTCAAGAATCTTAAGATTTGAAACAAAATAAATGTTTTGGCTAGGTATGGGATGAAGATTACCTTTCTTATAGTGAAGTATGTTGATGCTAATATGGGTCTAATCATGGAAATAGTGACCACCAAGAAAGAGAAAAAGAAGATAAATTTCTAAATATCTTAACTACAAGATAAAGTGGATAACCTAAGGGAAGATTTATACAGAAGCACAATGATGCATCAAAATTCCATAGCTTCATGACTTCCATAATTCTCTAGTAGCTACCCATACTATCCAACATTATAAGTTATTGAATATGAATAGTTTGAACACTAAATTGAAGGACATTTGTGCTACATGTAAGTGTTGGAGATGTCAGTAGGAAAGGAATATGTTATTTTATAAGAGATAAAATATGTATCTTATGAAAAAAAAACTTAAGGAGAAGATCATTTCTAGAAGGATTAGAACCTAAGGTAAATTATGATAATCAAAAGCTTAGGATCAAAATGGAGATAGGCTAGTGGTATGCTCTATGATAAAATAACACCAATAAAATTAAAGAGAAAATTTTATAGGATAGTAATTAAGCTTGTTATCTTATATGGTGCTAAATGTTTGGTAGTACAAAAGAGGCATAAACAACAAATCAATGTCAAATAAATGTGAATGCTTCCATGGATATTGAATGTTACTAAAAGAGATAAAATACATATATAGACATTAGAGAAAGACTTGGAATGGCTTCTATTTAAAATAAGCTACAAGAATTGTGGATTAAATGGTTTAGACATGTGCAAAGAAGATCAAACAATGAGCCTATAAGTAAACAGTGCTACATCGCTATTCTAGGAAAGCCATTGAAAGGAAGACCAAAGAGGATATGGAAAAAATTGATTAAATATGATTTAAAGAAACAACAAATAAATAAAGGTTTAGCTCTTCATAAAGGAAAGTGATGTAAAAAAATTCATGTAGCTATCTCGTTTTATTGAAACAAGGCTAGGTTGATGATGATGAAAGGCTTAGAATCCACATTATGATATGCTCAATATAGGTTTTGAATGAAACTTAATACCAAATCAAGATCAACCTAAAGATATCCAAAGAAAGAGATAAGAAACTTCTTATTATGATGATTGTTAGCTACCATATGAAAATCTAAGAAATTATAATCACCCAACCAAAGACACTTTTTCTTAGACCACTACTTCTAATAGATTTCTTCTTCATGGAAAAGTTGGTAAATTCTCTTTTCTATAGAAACCATTTTCTACATAAGCTAGGCCCAATTAGGGATAAAATTTGCTTTATGCTAAATTGAAAGACTCTTATTGAAAACCTGCAAAATGGTAGAGGTCCAAGTTTGCTTTAGTATCCTTTTGTAAAAAGTTCAAAAGACATCTAACCAGGAAAAAATGTCCTTGTACTAAAATTACCAAAATCTGTGTAATTCATCTCTTCATATATCCAAATAATTTGGAATCAAAATGATAATTTAAAGAAAGAAGAAAAATTCTATAAGTAGATAATGAGACAATGATCAAAAGAAAGCTATGAAAGGCCTAGAAAGAAAGAATTCATCTAGTTTGGAGATAATCCAATTACCTTGAATAACAGGTCTCTTCTAAGTAAAATACTTGAGCAAAATATGAAACTTGATGAGGTACTACATTTTTCAAGCTCCACAAAAATGTTTCTACTAGATTATAAGAAGAATTACTTGTTCTTTCATCTAGCTTTCTAATCATGTTTTAATATCCTAAAATAAATTAATTCCTCTTAATAATAATGGCAAGCACCTTGATCTAAAACTTTAATTTTCTACAAAAGGCTCATAAAAATTCAAAATCTTAGATCCTTATCCTATAATCCCATTTATATATGATAGTGGTCCTACTGGTTTTAGACCGAAGGGATACATCATACAAATCACAATGCATTTTGGTCATAAGCTTCAAAGACAATGTTGACTAGATTACCAAGAATACTTGTGTATATTCTCGAGTTTAAGAAAGTATAAAAGAGATTATAATACATATATACAATGAAACCCACATTATCATAGTAGATAAGAAAATCTTCATAATTTTGTATTTTTGTAATTTTTATGAATTTTATATTTATAAGAAATAATGACAAACACACATATTCATCGCAATTCCACTTGGGGATAGGAACAATGCTCACATACACACATACATATACATATGTCAAAATCCCTTAAGGAACAAGTGCAAAATTACACAAGAAATGTAAGTAAAATGGTTCTTAGTCACAACCTCGATGATCTAACATCATGCCATATAGTTGTGAGCTCCTTGGGTAAGGTCAAGTCATTACAGCTAATGAAAATATTAAAATAAATATTTTTATAATTTTAATGTATTATAATATTTTTGGTAATTTAATATTTAAGGCATCAATAGTGTAAAATTGAGGAAAACCATAAGCTTTATTCATTATGCAAACACTAGACACCACATTCACCAAATAGTTTTGGGCTACCTAAGCAAGATAGCAGTCTGATAAAGTCTAGCTACACTTGTGAAACTGATGACTTAAAATACAAATAAACAAGGAAGCAAATTAACTTACCCAAGATATGAATATCACTTCATACAAAATCAAACTCCACAAGCCTAAGAAAATGACTAAGAAAATTTTGATTTGTAAGAACTCTCCTTGAGTATTCCTAGTTTTTACGTGGAAATGGTGAGGATTTGTCAACACCTAGACACCAATAAAGATTCGTCAATGCTATATTGGCCCTCCAAAGTGACATTGCAACCCAAGAAAGAGGAAACACTAGTGCATCTACGCTAATGTAGAGGGTGCACTAGGGCAAGGTAGTTAGTGCTCCCTGCTCTATCTACCAAAATTGATCACTTTCCTATAGGAACATGCTAGAGCCTGAAGGAACATGCCAAAGTGATCCTATGATATCCAAATGAAGCTAAACTTATTTTAAAGGGCTTGAAATTAGGAATTAAACCTTGGAGTATGACACAAGAAATAAGAATGCATTTCCAAGGACTAATAACCTCAATTGAAAATGCTAGACAACAAACACTAGATACATAAAATGCTTGCTTGAATCCAAGGCTTATACTAGACATATAAATTGCCACTGGATGCTTCATCATTTTCTCATAACTAGATAAAGTTAGTCCCATAGCTTTAATATTCACGACACAATGACTAGAACTAGAAACATGAAAGGTCAATGGGAAGGAACATAATTGTACAAATACTTTTATACAAGACTACCTCTTGATAAATGAGAGAGAGAGAGATAATGACTAAAAACAAAAATTTTCTTGATGTGCCTATGAAATTGAAGGTGCCACTGGTGTGATGGAATGATCTTTGGCAATGTGTCCTTTTTTATTTGTATTCATCACTAACTATTGTGCATGTCCCTTACTTATGGTTTTAGGACACAGCCACTTCACATTCAAATCTACCTTTTACAAAAGGCTCTCAACTCCAAGATCAAGCAAGTGTTCTCCAAGTAGTACTTGTGGCAACTAAAATGTCAATAGCTTGAACATCGAGGGGTCCATGGGCACATTGTCCTAACTTTGAGTCTGCACAATGGCCTACTAGAGGCAAAGACAAGGTGCCTTGAATGGTCTTGTCAATTGAATAGGGACTTACTAAATGCAACTAAGGGTGTAGCATGGTTAGCTATGATGCTAATGCAAAAATGATGCTAAGTGTTTGCACAGTGTCAACAATGTCAATGGGATCCAGTGTAGTTAGGTTTTTGATGAACACGAGGATGTCAACATGTAAGGGCCACCACCTAAGCATATTTTTTAGGCATGGCTATGCAATGAAATAGCAAAAAAATGCAAATAAAATGCTGAAAATGCAAAGAAAGAGAGAGAGAAAAATAGAAAACCACCAAAAAAAGGGGTTGGGCATAGTTAACACCAAAAGGGATGAGAAGGTACGCAATGTACAATAGGTGTAGTGGATAGCATAGTCACAGATTGGAGGGTATTTGGCTATGAAAACTAACATTCCATTGTGGTGTTTGTGCCTACCAAGTTGGCCTCTATGGTGTGCAATGGGCTATGGTGATCTATGGTGGACTATAGTGGGCTATGGTAGTCTACAACTTTGCCTCTCCAGTTTGCTAGAATGCCTTTGGTTTTCCAATGCTCTAGTTTGTCAAATCTTAAATTTGCCAATCTCCTTCAATTTTTCCAACCTCAAAAATGTTGAGGATGCAAGTATTTATAGGGCTACGTTTAATGTGAAATGAAAGGAGACTACCACATGGCAATGGGATAGTTGGGACTACATTGTCACCCAACTATGCTCTACACTGAGGCTAGCAATGTTGTGCTCTGCTATACTTTGCTTAACTCTACGAGGTTGAGAGACTATGACTATGCTACCAAGTACATGTATATGCATCAAGAGGACCATAATGTACCTAAAAAAATGCAACTTTAGATACTACACTCTAGGACTACGCTCTCCACTATCTTGTGTGGGGTTAAGCATAGTTACAATTTTGGGGCCAAAAGGGATACAAAAAAGATGCATTTTGCTAACTAAGCTTGCTGGAAGTGATTTGGAGCTAAGCTAAATGCTAGTGCTACATTGTGAAGGTCTTTGGAGGTTGTTCTTGCTAACTACACTTGACTACACTCTAGACTGGGGAAGAGCATAGTCACACACTTATCAAAACTTTTGTAACAAATGGCTATGTGCTAACTACACTCTCCATGGGAGGCTAACTATGCTCTTGACTAGGGGTGAGCATAGTCCCAGCACTTGTCAAAACTTGCAGAAACTAGCTTTTGGTTGACTATGCTTGACTACACTCTAGGCTAGTGGAGAGTGTAGTCTCGACACTTAGAAAAAATTTGCAAAAACTATGCCTTCATACTGACTATCCTTGACTACACTTTGGGGTAATGAAGAGAATAATCTCAACACTTAGAAAATTTTGCAACAACTAGCTTGACACATAGAAAAATTTGTAAAACTATCGTTGGTGTTAACTACACTCTATATGAGGCTAACTACCCTCTAGGGCAGTGGAGAGCATAATCTCAACACTTTGAAAAATATGGAAAAATTGCATCTTCATGTTGACTATAGTTGACTATGCTCTGGGGTAGTGGAGAGCATAGTCTTAGCTCTTAGAAAATTTGTAATCAAGATGTCATAATTCAAATTTGGTGTTGTTTCATTGGCCCCTCTTTATTGACATTTGGGTAAGTGGCCTAAGAGATGTTGACAAAGAACAACAAAACACCACAGCAGCCTTAGCACCAACATCACTCATCAATACCTAATCAGATGTCATTGAACCATGTTCAAGAGTGTTGTGGATAGTGATATGCTAGGGGTAAAGGATGTAGGTAATGTGCTAGGGATAAAAGAAAAGATGAAATGCAAACAAGGTGTCATGATGCAAGATGTGGAGTTAGCATGGCTAACAGTGACCATGGCACTAGGGTGGCTTACCCCTAAAAATGTTGACCTCTCATCAAAGTGCTCATGAGAAAGTCAATGTGGATTCAAGGCTAGACTGGTTACAAAATTTTAGAACTATTGAGTTACTTGAGAACATACTTTATCCCTTGCAAAATTACCTTTTTTTTCTTTTTTGTTTCTTGATTTTGGGGTAAACCTACTTTGGGTTTGGCACATTGGTAAATGCTAACTACAAGGGTGCTTTTCATCAAGTGGATTATGTGCCATATAATGGGCTTTGCTTTCATGTTTTTGAAACTACACCATGTCTATAGGATAGGTGTTTCCTCCCTAGGATGATTTGGGTTACATCCACTTGGGCTTTGACCAACCAACAGAGGCTCCCCATGGGATGACTTGTGTTACATCCACCTTAGGTTCTATGGTTTGATTTGAAGAGGGTGTCATGTATTCATAGCATGTGAGTGTGAAAGGGATTTACTATCTTGACAATATAGGGGAATGAAAGATTATGAGGGAATAGGGAAAGATGTAGATAGGCTATAATAGGATAGTAGGTGATGAGAGCGGTTACTCTAGTGGTTTATTCTAATTATTAGAGTAGTTACTCTAGTAGTTTATTCTAATTATTAGAGTAGTTACTCTAGCAGTTTATTTTAATTATTAGAGTAATTACTCTAACGGTTTATTCTAATTATTAGAGTAGTTGCTCCCAAGCCTATAAATACAATTCCCAAGCGCACAATTAAAAGCAGTATTTTAGTAGTCAAGTAACGAAACTCTGGTAGTCTATTTGAAAGTTAGAGTATTTTCCAAGTGCCCACAGAAAGAGGTCTAAGTGTGGATGGATCTTTATTTGATCATTGTGTACCTGAGCACACCTTGTGTACGGAAATAAAGACAAGGTCTTTGATTCATCCTTGTAACACTTGAGATTTTTTTTCTTACGCATCCCTTTTATTTTATTTTCTTATGAATTTATTTTATTTTATTTTATTTTATTTTATTTTATGCACTTTACATAAATTTTATTAACACAGCAATTCATTTTGATCAATTAAGAAAATCATTAAATTACACAAGCATGACCACTTCAAGCATGCATGTAATGCTTGGTAACCCAGTAACGATTAGCATTTGGTAATCCCAACAATGTTGCACTGGTTCAGGATGTATATGGTAAGTGGGAATAGATGTTGGTATTAGGATTAGTTAAAACTTAGTTAATGAGTAGTTAAGTTAAATTAGTCACTTAGTTACCTCTCTCCTTCCCTACTAGTGTAGGATATAAAAACATAAAAGCAATAAAAATCATATGCCTCAAGCTTACATAACCATAAAATCATGACATATAGGTAAGCTTGGGAAAATAGTGATCAACCAACCTATCCTTGTTCCACAAGGGCACATAAGCACTTAGTCCTTGGAATTCAACTGAATCATGTGTGAAACACTTATATTCTTATGGTTGAGCATAGGAGTACCTCACCACTCATCATTGGCACCGTTGTCGAGGACTTAGTTGTTTGTGCACTAACTAGAACATAGGAAATCATTCACATCATTGGAATGAACCCTTAGGGTTGCCTAAGAAAATAATAAATAAGAATACATTACACACTGAACAGACAAGTATGTTTCCTTCTTTGTACGAAAGCGCCTCACTGCCTAAGTCTGAAATAGGAAACAGTCAGCAGCGTAATACACATGATGTTGGCCCACTAGTCCCTCAACAAGTTTGAGTGGTATATATTCATCCTGATGAGTATATACCAGACTTCACCTTTATCCTCCATCAAGATGAAAAACTATTTTAGCAAGACTTAGAAGGTAACATAGTGTTACCTCCCAATCATTCAATCCTGAGCATTCTTCTTCATGCTCTCACATGAATTGGCATGCTACACTTACATGCAGAATACATTGTGCAAGATCATGACTTGAGAGAATACTGTCCCATAGAGGCACAATGTCAAAAGGACTTGCAATAGGAGAGACATCATAAGTCTTTGAAGGGTAAGTTATCCCAAGATGCCCCACATGTCTTCAGTGAAAATAAGGGTGGTGAACCTACCTCAGGCATTCGTCCACATAATGATGTTCCTCTCCTTGACTTTGTCCAAGGGATTGTGTATCAGAACCTTCATTCCACTATTCATAACCTAGGTTCTGATACCCATGGGCACAAAGGGTCCAAAAAAGAGACATGAAATCATGATAAAGGTGGACATTCTGATCACAATCGCGATCAGGGCCAAGACCGCAGAAGAGAAGGTAGCAAACATTGTCATGATGATAGTTCTCCTTCTTCTTCACCTTCATCATCTCCTTCACCCTCTCCTTCAATATCTAGACATGGTCATAAGGAAAAAGACCATGGGAATAAAGGTAGACAAAGTGGAAGTCATAGACGAAATAGCTAGGAAAGGGGACAACGACACTCTAGAGAGTCACAACATAGAAGAAGGAAGAGTAGGGAATAATGTAGGCATCATAGACACCATGGAAGAGATGATCACAATGAACCCCTACTCATTGCTCAAAGTATGTTAGACATAACTGAGGCTGTTAAAATTCCAACAAGGCACCAAAAAGATAGTAGAATCAAGAGATTAGATATGAACAATGTCCCATGATTTGAAGGGGAATACAACGCTTATCCTCAGTATCACTTACAAGCATTCCATGATGCGTGTGCCTTACAAAACATAGAGACTGAATGGCAAAAAATTAAGTTGTTCCCATAGACACTAGTTAAAGAAGCAAAAAACTAGTACCAGTCCTTGGAATCGAAATCCATTCGTAGGTGGAGTACTATGTTAGAACTATTTAATGACAAGTACCAAATGTACTCCTGAGTGTCTAACTTGTGAAAGCAAATCCAAGGCTAGAAACAAAGAGGACATGAACCCTTGGATGCTACCATGGGCCAATACTATGTACTATTACACCATTGTCTTGGCCATGGTTATTTGCAAAGGGATCAACTACACCATCTCATGGATGGGCTTAGGCATGGAATGAGAAGAACCCTTAGGACTTATGCCCAAGGGAGATTATCCAAGCTTAGGTCCCATCAAATTCAAAGACTATTGAAGAAAGTTGCTAATGAAGAAGGTGAGCTAGGAAAGAGAGAAAGTGCAAAATAGTATAACCGATATCCTTCCCTTCGGAAGAGGGGAGTAAAATTCTGTGAAGATGAAGAAGAGTCACCACTCAAAGAGATGGTGAATAGGAAAACTTTACCTATCCAAAAGATGACATCAGAAGTTTTGGCAAAGGTGGACCAAATGTGGAATTCCCTAGATAATAGATTTTAAACTATTCTTAAAATAATAGAGGAGTCTAGAGAGCAAGGTAGTGAGAAAAGAAAAAGAAAGAGGTTGAACATGCACAGAGCAAAGGTAAGGGAAAATTTTCCATCATTAAAGAGGTTGTGGATTCAAAAATAGACAATGATAGTGTATGTGAGATATGTCAATATGACCATCCTAAGGGATGTTTCCCTATAATCTCACATTTTCAGGAGTCTGGGATGCATGCACTCAACCCACGATTAAACAAAAGGCAAAGACCCCGAAGGTTACCTTATCCTCAAGGTAACCCAAGGAAATTCCATCAACCCTTAACATATTATCCCAGTGGAACTCCACCACAACTGATTAAGTAATATCAACAGTGGAAGCACCCACAATCATGCGGAATGCCAACACCAAGGCAACAGTATCCTTACCGATAACCTAACCCATATGGATATTACGTGTAGTGGCTAATCTCCCCACGTGACTCTACTAGTCACAACACTCCTCAACCTCACTACCAAGCCTGCAAGTATTATGCGACTCCCTCTTCTAGGGGCGATATTTCACAAGTATATCATCCTTCTCATCTAGCTACATCTCTTTTACCAATAGCTCCACTACCATCTACTATGGCCATGCAAGGTGAAAGCCCTACCCAGCCGCAGCAATGTAACACCACAAGGGTTGTTAACTCTCAACCTACTATTGGTTCCAACAACCACATGAAGAAAAGACCTTTCTTTAGAACCAATAGTTCAACCAAGCCCTTGCAATCATAAGCAGTTGATTCCGTAGACACCTCTGTATCCATCAAAACTTCGAAGCCTCCTTCAACTCAACCACCACACTCAATGCATACGATCATGCTAACACATGCCATTATTGATTGGATTAAAGTTGGTCATCTTCCTATCCTGGAAATCCTCTAATATTCTTATAAATTGCTGGAAATGAACTGTGCAAGGCTCTTTTGAATTCAGGTTTCATTGTCAACCTGATTTCTCAAGAAATGTACAAGGCCTGGAACTTGCCTCCATTGAAAAATAACAACATTCGTCTATAGTTGGCCAACCAGTCCATCACTGTTCCATTGGGACTAGTGGAGGACATTGTTACCACTGTTGTGGGTGGTTGTACCCAGCTGATTTCCTAGTGATTCAAGTAAACAACGGTAAGGGGGACTTTCCAATCATAATGGGAAGAGCATGGCTAAGCACCATCGATGCATGCCTAGGAATCTACAATCCTTCCCTAGAAATATCAAAGGAAAATACATTCAGAAAGATCAAGAAGAAGAAAGTTCCATGCATCGCATACAATAACATAGGATGTAATTGCATGCAGAGGTCATGGTTTGTGCAAAGTTTAACATTACCTACATGCAATCAATGTGCACAAGTAATCAACATACAAAGATGCTTGTATGCAGTAGCCACACAACAGGAAGGCACCCAGTGGTTGATAGCTGATTAAGAAAGCAGTTCAATCATATGCATAGAACCAACTGAGGGTTTGACTTATGCTTACATTGATAGCATAGATGAATTAGAGCAAGTCCACCACCAACTTCCAAGTCTTAACCTTGAAAATGTCAATGGGAGGAAGTTGGATATCCCTAAGAAATTTAAGTAGAAGCCCCTTGAGTTGAAACCATTGCCCACCAGTATGAAATACACATTCCTTAAGAATGGAAAACTAGTAATTATCAACACTAAGCTTGCTCCTCAACAAAAAGAAGAACTGCTAAAGGTAATAAATAAATGGTCAGAAGCCTTGGCTTAGTCATATCTCAAATTAACTGGAATAGATCCTAGGATATGCCAACATAGAATTTACACTAACCCCTCCATGAAGCCTTAAAGACAACCATAGAGATGATTGAACCCTAAGCTGAAGCAAGTAGTTAAGGAAGAAATTGAACAGCTTCTCAAGGTTGGCTTCATATACCCCATTGTTGATAGCAAATGGGTTCTCCCCTTAGTTATTGTGTCTAAAAAGGGAGGCAAATGGAGGATGTGCATAGATTTTAAGCTACTAGATATGGAAACATTCAAAGATCACTTTCCATTGCCATTTGTCGACCAAGTCTTAGACACCATCGCAAGGCATCGCTATTACATTTTTCTAGATGAATATAGCAAATATAACCAAATACAAATAGCCCTAGAAGACCAAGCCAAGACTACATTTACCAGTCCTTGGGGAAAGTTCAAATACAAATAGATGTCATTTCGCTTGTGTAATGCCCCTACAACATTTCAATGACTAGTTCTAAGCATATTCCAATAGCAGATAGGGAATGGCATGGAGCTCTTTATGGATGACTTTGCCACTTATGGAGCAAACTTTAATCAAGCCTTGGACTAGTTGGAGCAAGTGTTAAAAAGATGTGTAGAAACCAATTTGAGGCTCAACTAGTAGAAAAGCCATTTGATGGTCCAAGAAGGTGTAGTACTAGGGTACAAAATCTCCNGCTCAACTAGTAGAAAAGCCATTTGATGGTCCAAGAAGGTGTAGTACTAGGGTACAAAATCTCCCACAGGGATAGAGGTAAACCCCAAGAAAATCAAAATTATCCAAGGAATTACCCATCAACCGAAAACTGTCAAAGATATTCAGTCATTCCTTGGACATACTAGCTTGTATAGGAGATTTATTGAGAGCTTTTCAAAGGTTTCCAACCATTGGTGAAATTAATGAAAAAGTACATACCTTTTGAGTGGACTAGGAAATGCGAATTAGCTTTCCAAACTCTAAAATAGAAGCTAGTAGAAACACCCATTCTACAAGCTCTTGACTGGTCCAAACCATTCCATATCATGACTGATGCATCCAATTATTCTTTAGGAGCTATACTTACACAGTTAGATAACCAGAAGCATCCTTATTACATCCACTATGCAGGTAGAATTATTGTTGGTGCAAAACTTAACTACACTACCATAGAGAAAGAATTAATGGTTGTAGTGTTTGCACTAGAAAATTTTAGACACTATGTATTGGGATATAAAGTACATATACATACAGATCATAGTGCAATTTGGTTTCTCATGAATAAGTGAATGGTAAGCCCTTGTATCATACAATGGCTTGTAATCTTACAAGAGTTCAATTTAATGATGATCGATCGCAAGGGCACCATCAATGTAGTTGTTGATCATTTATCTTGATTGCGATGGGACAACAAAGAGGATGAGTATCCAATTTTTTATCATTTCCCTAATGAATTCCTCTTTGCTGGTGTAGTGAATAATTAATCACCCACGGAGAAAAACTGGTATAGTAGCATTCTTACCTATCTTCTCACCCAACAAATATCACAAGAGTTAAACCTTAAGAAGAAACAACAGTTTCTTCACCAATCCAAAATCAATGGACAAATTTACAATTTGTGTCTTGATGGCTTGGTTCAATGGTGTGTTCCCAACATATATCAACTGCAAGTTCTCCAAGATGCTCATGAGGGTCCTTGTGGGGGTCATTATGCTAGAAGATGAATGACCATCAAGATCATGCTTGCAGGATATTATTGGCTTACATTATTTTGGGATGCTCATCGTTTCATCCAATCTTGTGAGCATTGTCAACATGATGGGGAAATGACTGCTACAATGGAGGGTTTACAATAATGGATTCAACCATTAGAACCCTTCAACATTTGGGGAATTGATTTTATGGGACTGATTACACCAATGTCCAATGGAAAAGTTTATATTATTTTTGTCATTGATTACCTAAAAAAATGGGTTGAATTAGCTACTGTTAAAGATTGTACATCATCTACAGCTACATGATTTGTTCAACAAAAAATCATAAAAAGGTTTGGTGTGCCATGTGCACTTATTTTAGATAATGGTACATACTTCACAGGTGCAACTTTTCAAAAATTAATGCAACGCGTAGGGGTTGAGCATAAATTGACTACACCATACCACCCCCAACCGAACAATCAAGCAGAAGTCACCAACAGGGAGATTATGAAGATATTGGTAAGAACCATTAGCAAGTTTAGGTGAGATTAGAGCACTAAACCAAACAATGCTCTTTGGCATACCGCTCCACATGGAAACTCCCTATAGGCTACTCTCCCTATGAGTTAGTGTACAATAAATTACCAATACTTCCCATTCAAACTGAGCTCTGTACACTATCCATGGTATGTGACCTCAACCTTGACCTTGATCTAGCATAGAAACAATAGTTAGTAATCCTTAACTTGCTAGATGAAAATCGATTAGCTGCCCTATCATCTAACGAATTGCACAAGGCCTTCAATAAACAACGTCATGACCTAAGAATTAGGAAAGTTAAATATCAACCAAGAGATAAGGTTCTCTACTAGAATCCCACACATGTGCCACAATGTACTAAATTTCAAACACTGTGGGAAGGACCTTATACTATTTATGCAACTTTTCCTTTAGGGGCCATGACAATATACAAACTTGAGAGCCTGAATAAGAAACTTTTGATCAATGTGCAACAAACCAAACCTTTCTAGGAGCTTATGATAGCCAGTACACATGCTACCTCTCTTGATGGACAACCTTGCTCACTATTTTGGATCTCCTCCTTCCAACTTAGTTGTGGGGGAGATGGCCACCTATGCTAACCATTCTAGGCCCTTAGTTCTTTTTGAATTTTTGTTTTACATATTTTTATTTTACATAGTCTTTCAAATTTTTTTTTTTTTTTTACACCATCATTCATGTTTTTACTATTTCTTTGTTTGCTTGATTTGCTTTTATTCATAATCCAATAAGTGCTCATGATGGGGGATTGAATTATATCATATTGATTACTAATGTTTGGTTCTTACCTTTGAATTATAATGTTGATATTAAGGTATGGTTCTTTTGGTAAAATAGGCAATGAGTCCACACCGTCCACTCTTTCATACAACTCTATGATCTCCTTTGGCTTGGAACTATATAGTCCCCTTTTTCTAAGTACATTTGTTAATGAATTAGTGGCTAGGTGTTTTTCAATCCAAGGAAAGACTCAATGGATGAATATGGTGTGACTTCAAGGGGATTCAATGCATTAGTGCTAGCCATTATCTTGGGTGCTTGGATGCTTTTTCTTGGGTTTTCTTCCATTTTGACATTGTTCAAATATCAAAAACCTAAGTGAATAAAAATAAGTCTTTCCATGGTGTGGTTTTCATGCATAAACATCAAAAAAAAAAGAAAAAAGAGAAAAAGGTGAGAATTCAAAGCACACCCCTTAGACATAATAAAGTAATATGGGCTACTAGCACTGGTTATAGAACTAGAAATACATGTTACCCATGCTTGAAGGTTCCCTCTAACTAAGGCCCTTTCTTGCTTCCCACTTCCCCATCTCGCTCTCCTCGAAATGGTGGTGACTCTTTGTGAAAGCATTCTTATTGCCTCAAGAGGATGGATTGCCCAAGTGTATTGATGCAAGGTCACTAAATGTGGTTGGTTTGAGTCTAGATTTGGGATGAGTTCTACTTAGTTATCTTAACCATGAAATACACAAGGGGCTTTACACAACCTTGTTCTTAGGATTCCATTCCATTCTCTCCTCTTTATCTTTCTTCCCATTTTCCACCTCATTGCTGATTTTATCATTAGTCCATTCTGGTTTGATGAATTTTTTTTATTTGCTAAATTCTTGTGGGTAAGGTTTTAACTCTTGCTTCCAAATGACATTCCTAGAGCCTATAGACTCTTTGGTTTGTGGGTTTGTTAGGGCATAAAGGACATGAGCCTGCTTTGGGGAGGACCCATTGGCATTTCTTTTTGGTGCAATTGTTAAGTTCTTTTTCTTAAACATTTCTTGCAATCAATCATCTCTTATTTCATCCCCATCCATGAAATCCATTTTATTGGTGTTGCCATTGTTATTTTTTCTCATCTTTCTTATTCCTCATATTTTTCCATCTTATAACTAATTGCCTAACCCCTACACCTTGGGTAGTTGCCAGTGATAAATCTCTGAACCAATTTCTACCATAACCACAACTTAGCCAATGCACTTCATATCGAGGCAAGGTATCAACTGCATTGTGGATTATCTATCCTTGCTCATTTGTGACTATGTTGTGTGTGCAGATGGCTATCATACAAACAATGGACTCAGCTTGAAGAAAGCACTCAGGATGGACCAAAACCAGAGCATTTACGAAAGAAGCAAGTTTGGTGGCATGGCTATGGATAAACAATGGAAGGTGCAATCTTGGAATTGGTGGCAACATGATCCATCTTCTTTCTCTCTCTCTTTCTCTTCAAGCTATCAAATAAAGGCTCGAATGTCATTTATGTATGAGTGTTCACCACAATGGTCATGAACACTAATGTTGTACTATGCTTATTTATCCGTCACTGGGCACATTAATTTTTTCATCCCATTCCACCATCAGTTGTCAATTAGTCAATAATCCCATACCTTTCCAATATTTTGTAAGGAACTCACAGACGAGTTTTTATTCAGTCGTGGGGGTATGATGAGAGTGGTTACTCTAGCAGTTTATTCTAATTATTAGAGTAGTTACTCTAGTGGTTTATTCTAATTATTAGAGTAGTTAATCTAGTAGTTTATTTTAGTTATTAGAGTGTTTACTCTAATTATTAGAGTAGTTTCTCCCAAGCCTATAAATACAGTGCCCAAATGCACAATTAAAAGAAGTCTTTTAGCAATCAAGTAGCAAAACTCTGGTAGTCTATTTAAAAGTTAGAGCATTTTTCAAGTGCCCACAGAAAGAGGTCTAAGTGTGGATGGATCTTTATTTGAGCATTTTGTACCTAAGCACACCTTGTGTATGGTAATAAAGATGAGCTCTTTGATTCATCCTTGCAGCACTTGAGATTTTTTTTCTTACACATCCCTTTTATATTATTTTCTTATGCATTTATTTTATTTTATTTTACGCACTTTACATTTCTGTTATTAGCATAGAAATTCATTTTAATCAATTAAGAAAATCATTAAATTACACAAGCACGACCACTTCGAGCATGCATGTAATGCTTGGTAACCCAGTAACGATTAGCATTAGGTAATCCCAGCAGTGTTGCACTAGTTCAGGATGTGTATAGTAAGTGGGAAAATCAATTAAGAAAATCATTAAATTACACAAGCACGACCACTAGTTAAGTTAAATTATTCACTTAGTTACCTCTCTCCTTCCCTACTAGCATAGGACATAAAAACATAAAATCTATAAAAATCATATGCCTCAAGCTTACTTAACCATACAATCATGACATACAGGTAAGCTTGGGAACACAACAATCAACCAACCCATCCTTGTTCCACAAGGGCGCATAAGCACTTAGTCCTTGGAATTCGACTACAGCGTGCATGAAATGCTTGTATTCGTATGGTTGAGCATAGGGATACCTTGCTGCTCATCAATAGGGATGTGCACTCCTGAGTGGCTTAGCTAGTCTAATCATGCACATCAAAACAATGTGATGACTTGCTACTATGATAAAATGCATCTTTGCATGACCGCCTAGGGCCTCATCCTGCAAACACAACTCTGAGAAGATAAGAAAAGCACATCACACATAATGCAAATAAAATTCCTCTATTGTGTCAAGATCTATAGTTCTTAACTCATTATTCTGAGCTTTGTCAATGAAGTTCAAGAGGATTACCTGGAGTGATGGGACCTGCAATTCAAGTAGCAAAATCACTTAAGATCCGTAAACAAGGCTATAAGGTGTCTTACCTATCACTATTCAACATGTTGTATGGTAGGTCCATAGTGCATAGACTAATTGCTCATCCCTCATCATTTACTATTGCTTAGCATTTTTGTGAAAAGGTTGATGATGACTTTGTTAGTGGCCTTCGCTTGGCCATTTGCTTGAGGGTAGTATGACAATAAGAAGGAATGTTTAATGTCAAAGCACTCACAAAAGGCTTTAGTTTCAACACTGCTAAGTTGCAACCCATTTTCCATTACTATGGTCATGGATAAGCCAAAACAAGTCACTATGTTATTAAGCATGAATTTGCAAACTTGTTGCAATACTAGCTTCCTAAGAGGAATAAGCTCAACCCACTTGGTGAAACACTCAGTTGTGGTTATTATGAAGCTATGCCCTATGCAAGACTTAGGTGTTATGGGTCTAATGATGTATAAGCCCCAACATTAAAATAGCCATGTGATTTGCATTGTCTGCAATTTAGTTGGTGGCATGTGCATTAGGTTGTCATGTTGTTGACAAACATTGCATGTTTTGACCTTTGAGATGCAATTGTGCTCCATGTAAGGCCAATAATAGCCTAACCATCTAATTTTTAATACCATTACCCTAGGTGCTATGTGACAATTTTACAGTTCCTAATGTACTTGTTCAATGATCGTTTGCACTTCATTGTTGCTTATGTAGGTTAGTAGTATGCCATTGTAGGATATGCAACATAACATGTTATCACCTATGATGATGTACTGTTGCAAATGTTTACACACTATATCCTTTTGGGAAATAGTTAAATGTTGCGGAGGCTCACCTTGTATAAGGTACACCTTGATGACATTGTACCACTCTCCTACATGGATTGTGCTAACTGTGGCTATGGATGCAATGTCAGTGATTTGCATGATAGGCACAATGCAATCTACCATTGATGTGGGTAACACATTTAACATGTTAGGTGCAATGCTTAGGGCTAATGTTGCTAGTGCATTGGCTATGGCATTTTCATTCTAGGAAATATGTTGGACATTAACAAGTGCAAGCTATTGAAGCAAGTGCTTTGCCAAGTCATAGTAAGGCTATAAATGTTAGGCCTTGTAGGTGTAAACTTCCATTACCTGGTTGATCACTAATTTTGAGTCACCTCAGATCACTATGTGCTGGATCCCTAGGTCACATGCTATTAGGATATCTTGGAAAAGACCTTTGTACATTTCCATATTGTTAGTACAAGGAAATGCAAAAAAAATATATGAAGGGTCAAATCTCCCCAAGGAAAAACATGATAATGATAGTAATACTAACCCCCTTGGGAGGTTGAAGCTCTATCAAAATGCAAGAGTGCCTCATAGTTGTTAGGCACTTGGCTAATGCTATTAACATGCTTATTCATGAATTTAAGATCTATGGTTGCTTGATCATTTATAGGTGAAGTAGTGAGTTATGCTGCTATGGCTTAACCTTTTGTTAAGGCTTGGACAATGTAGTGTAGGTCAAACTCTACTATTATTTCTTTCCATTGCACAATATGACTACTTTCATAGATTTTCATTGTGATTGGTCAAAGTACATTATCTTTGCAAATGATACTAACTTAACGGTGAAAAAGTTAATGCCTTCACTTCTCCAGTGAGAAGACTAAGGTGAGGCAATGCTTTTCCTCATCATTATATTTTGTTTCATGGGCTACTAATGCATGGCTAAAATAGTAAATTGAGACCTCTGTGCCATCATCGCACTTTTCGCAAAGCAGAGAAGTGATGGACATGTTAGAATTGGTAAGGTAGATGTAAAAAGGTTTATCTCCTTGTAGAGGATGAACCATAGGCAATTGTTCTAGCTCTTGCTTAAGGTTGTCAAATGCTTGTTGGCATTGAGCTATCCACTGGAAGTTGGCTCCTTCTTGAGTGAATGTTGCATTGGTTATAACTTGTTCATTAATCGAGTGATAAACTTGGTTATAAATTGTAACCTACCTTGCAATCCATATAGCTTCTTAAGGTTAGCCAGGGGTGCTAAGTTGATTATGGCCTTAACCTTGTCAAGGTCTACGTGTATTCCTGGTTCAAATGCTACAAAATCGAGCATCCGGCTCATTCTGATGCCAAAAATACACTTCTTGGGGTTCAACCTAAGATCATATTTTAAGCAACATTTAAGCACTCAGCCTAAATCATTTGCATGGTTGTGATCCACTTTGGACTTAATTGTGATGTCATCGACCTAGTCATTAAGCAAGCTTAGCATGTAGTCACTAAAGATATGTCATTACACATTGACATGTTGCTCCTATGTTCTTGAGTCTAAAAGCCATCATGGTATACCAAAACATACCCTAGGGGGTCATGAAGGTCATACTGAGTTGGTGCTTAGGGTTGATCCTAATCTGGTTGTAGCTCAAAAAGCCATCCATGAAGGATAACAACGTGTGTCTAGCTATGGTATCAACCATTTGATCGATACTGGGCAACAGGAAGTTGTCTCTAATGGTTGTCTTGTTTAGGTTCCAGAAGTCTACGCAAATGCATATACTTCCATTTTTCTTAAGCATAACTATGATGTTGGACATCCAATCTACATAGTTAATAGCCTAAATGAAACTACCTCTGTAAAGCTTGGAAATTTCATCATAGATGGCCAACACCACCTCAAGCCTAACCTTGCACACTTTTTATTTAACTAGTTTAATGTAGGGATTGAGGATGATATTGTGCTAGACTAGAAAAAGATCTAGGTCTAGCATGTCTTCATATGACCATGCAAATGTTTTGATGTTATCATTAAGCACTTTAGCGATGTTCTAGGCATGCTAGGGCTCTAGCAAGGAGCTTAGTTTTAATGCTTTCACCTTGTCATTAGGTGTAGTCATAGGGATCTTGACAAGGGGATCCTATGTGACATCCCCTTCCTCTAGGTTAAGAGCCTTAACTAGATGGTCAAGCTAGTCTAGTGGTGTCTCTATGGATGCTATGTACTCCTTATAGGTTGTAAGCTCAAGGTCTAGAAAATGAGGGTCAATGCATCACTTGATATCACCATGAGCTCTAGTGAGAACTAGAGGTGAGAGAAGCTACTCATGCATAGTCATGTTGTGTTCCTACAAAGTTCTACAAAATCAACTAGAAGAACATCAAGTAGCACATGTTTTAACAAAGTTAATATGCACAGATGAAGAGAAAGTAATGCAATGAAATTTTCCTAAGTATGAATGCAGGCTATTAGGAAAGGTAGAAATGCTTGTGTTAGTTTTAGGCCTCAACAGGCCATGTGTGTGCTAGTTTTAGGTCTTAATAGACTATGGATGCATCAGACATGTCATTCCAAGTAGGGTTGGCCATGCTTGGAAAGTGAAATTGGCTCAAGCATTCACTGGGTAGCAAAAAGTTAAAATTTTTGGCTAAGTCTGGATGATTATCCTCTCACTTAACTATGTTCTCACCCAGGTACACTCACACTACATGTCCAATGTGGAGCATAGTCCAAGGTTGGTGGATCATAGAATGATCCTAGGAGGGTATATAGGCATGCTTTTACCATAGGTAAGTTGTCATTTTGTTGTTTTTGACTATGACATTAAAAGCATAGTCTTCCCATTATTATTGCATGTTGCAAGTGGAGAATGTAGTTGGAGGAGAATGATGCACTAGAGTGGATGCCTACACCCAGGGCTAGCAAATGGTGTTGAAGGGGAGAGAGCACTTGGTTGTTTGCCACAAGTGTGCATGGAGAAAAAGAGGCCATCAACATTAACCAAGTACCCCGAGTACACTCTCCCCTTTGTTCATTTTTTGTTTGTTTCTTGCATTTCATCCTTGGTGAGGGTTTGGGAGCATAGTTTTTTTTTCTTTTTTTGGTGCCTTGCCATGGTAGTGGCCACCATCTTCATACACCATTTTGGCCATTGTAGCTAGGGAGGGTTTGATGGCGATAAGTTTTTTCTACTACATGTGGACTTTGGGGTTTTTAGCATGGGCTGTGGGGAGACTGTAAGCTACATATCAAGGCATAGCAACAATGGAAATGGCTACTACTATGCAGTGTAGCATAGTCGTAGGGGACCGTGCATGGGGTTATAAGGCTACCATCATATTCTTTCCTTTCCTTTTTTTCTACCTTTTTTTGGTGTGGTTGTAGGGGAGAATTTCATTAGGGTTTTGATGTGCACATGTGTAGGGTTAGTAGGTAGGGGATTGGGGAAGAGGGTAGGCACTATAGGTTGGGCACCAAGGTTCTAGCTCTAGCAATGGTTGAGGGTAGCTAACTATAAGGTCAGGAGCATGGTAGGGACTTGCCCTACATCCCTTTTTTTGAAAATTTTTTGGCATAGTGTAGGGGCTCTACACATTGCATGCTATGAGGACCATGAGGATCATTGCATCTCATAGCATAGCTACAAGGGCTGCGAGGGCAATTTCACCCCACAACATGGCCACAGGGACCACAAGGATGCTCTATGCTAGGGCATGTTTCTAAAGTTTTATTTTTTTAATTTTTTGAAATTTCTGCCAAAGCATAGTGGGCACATGACCTACCATGGTGATGAGTGAATGGGATTGCTAGGCGTGGCATTGTGAGTGACTCCACTCTCCATGGTCATGGAACTATGTTCTTCATGCATTAAGAGCATAATTCGATAAGAATTTATGAAAATGCCTATGTTGTAAGTTTGGAAAAATTTGTCTTCCAGGACTACACTCTCCATGTTTTAGAGCATATTTAGGGTGCTCCCAAAGTTAGAAAAAAAATTTCCTCTTTCCAAACTATGCTCTCCATTGATGTTGTCTAGAGTTAGAAAAACTTTGTCAAAATTTTGTAAACTATGCATGATGCTAAACCTATGAAATGTAATGGTAAGCTTATGAAAATGTGTTATACCCCAATGGGTACTAGGTGCATCAAATGGATTGGTTAATTTCCTATACCTATGGGGCCCCATAGTGTATTGCCAAAATTAAGAACTTTTTGCTAGTTTGTATTGTATTGTGTTCATTTTGCTAATTTTTGCTAACTTATTTTAATAATTTCATGCCAAAATTTGCATCTACATCTGTATACTAACACTTTGCTTATTACCTAGTTGTTGCAAGATGTTGTTGAAGCCTATCATGATTGTAGTGGAGTTCATGGGCATCCTATGTTGCATGAGTGAGCCCCTCTTCAACACACTTATAGCAAATATGTGAGTGGGCCATTAACCAGTGTGGTTCTAGCTAGGAGCTCATGAGTTCCTAGAATTCTTGTTACAGTAGTTTAGTATGATCATGTGATCACACTTGGTGGTGAAGGCTACTCGCACCATCACAGAGACTTTGCTACTTGGGGCTAACTAGGGCATCTTAAGGTTCATCTCAAATAAGCCTAGTGCTAGTAGTGATGGAGCAAGTGGTTTGGGCAGAGGTCCTAACAGCACTCAGCACCTATCCAAGATATGGCACATCATGGGGTTTAGTTGCTACAACAAGAGCAACATCCTCTTCATTGTACTACGAGTGGACACCCTGTTCTAGAACTCACCTAGGACTATCTACTACACTGAAGGATAAGTGATTTCACATTTCATGACTACTAGCTTATGTCAAATTGCTAATGGCTCATAACTAATGCCAAGTTTAGAGTTGACGATGAGAGCCTACATGATGAGGTGGATGCTCTAGCATTAACTCATACTACCTTAGAGGTGTTCTCATCTTGTATGAATGTTCCAGCAGCTGTGCTTGAGTAGGTGGAGCCCATTCTAGAAGTCTACACTACCTGATACCTAAAGGCATACAATTGGTGTAGGACCCATGGCTGGTTGGATGAGAAATGGGCTACTGATGAGATTAACACTAAGGAGATGCTTTCAGCACCACCCTCATCTCACACACCATTTGTGTCACATATGTATCTAAGCTTTAGCTCATGTTCTTGCTTATGTACATCTATTACTTTGCCCTTGCATGATGCTAACATTGCTTTGCCTTTGTTGAAGTAGTGGTTGCCTCAGTTGAGGTGATGGCAGTCATCACAGGCTACATAGAGGCCATCCTCATCATGAAGTATGGCGATGTGGAGGGTGTGTAGCACTGTCTATACAATAAAGCCTCAGATGCATTGACTACTCTAGTCATTCATGCAGGGTTGATGAACCTATTTTTGGCTCTTAGCTCAAGTATCCCAATGGTCAAAATGGTTACCATCATTAACTCCTTTAGCAGCAACATCAAGTAGTTTGTCACCCAAGTGCATAGTGTGATGGGAGTGTTGGACCTCAATGAGGCCTTCTTTGCTAACCTTTTTGGCCTTCCTACTAATGGCCCAACAATTATCAATAAGGCCAGCAAGGAGGTGAACCATAGAGGGGAGATTGAGAACTATTTTGGGGTTACTTAATCTCACAAGGGCATAGTGATTAAGGATGTGCTTGTGACTAAGGTGTAAGAGCTCTACCCTTTATTCCATGCTTATGCCTTTTCAAAGTTGCTCTTCCAAGGGAAGATCCTTGGGGTGGAGCAAGCACGAGTGATGAAAGAGGTGTTATTCGAGGGTACAAGGTTTAATTGGGCTACATATATAGCCACTAGCTTGCATGTGGAGATCTCTAGGCTATAGTTCAACCTCCAAGTGAGGTCTCACATCCACTTCACATTCTTCATAAGGTATTTGCAAAGGTTCATGGAGGTCTTGATTATGTGTGACAGTGGATAATGGATTGTGTAGGATCATGAGTAGTTGTCCAAGCTATGGATTAAGCACATGTTCATGACTACATGCACACAAGATGCCCTAGAGGGGATCGATGAATCGTTATCCATAATAACTAAGGGTCCCATAGGGTAGTTGCATTATTCGTGTGATAGCAAGGGCGGGGGTCCTCCAATTGGCACTAGGGACATGAGTAAGGCTAATTGCTATATAGTAGAGATGGTGGGATCATCTAAGGCCAAGATCAAGAGGCCACGCCTTGCAAAGGAGTTTGCCCCTGAGGTTGGGAAGCTAAGCAACAAGAGGATCCATATTAAGCTTCAAAGCTTGTGCATAGCGGTTCTAGGTTAGTATTTGTAAATGTCTTAGATGAATTAATTTTATTTTTATGTATATTTATGTTTTATATTTTTATTTTATGTCATACTATTAACTAGCTAATGACATGCATATGTGTACTAATGTGCTATGTATGAATATGTGTTAATCACAAAGAAAGGAGAGAGGGCTACCAGAGAAGTAGTTGAGGTGGTAGCAAAGGAAGTGGCCCCTCAAGCTAGTGAGGGTGAGGCTCATGAAGATGAGTTTCCTGAGGCAACAAAGATCCTCTAGTAGTTGGAGGAAGAGTGGTTGCTCCACCCCTATGAGGGTGATTTTAATAGCTTGTTCGATGGTATTTAACTAGTTGAGCCCTCTGCACTCACACCTAAGGGCTTGCTAGGTAACTAACTTTGATTACCATCTATCAATGCCTTCTTAATCTAGCACCTTTAGCTATTTGGTTATATGCTAATTGCATCATTCTGTTATAGCATCAGATGTTCCTACTAGTGGTCCCATGTCTACCTACTACATGGAGCCGTGGGTAGATATGCCCAATAAATTTGCCTTCATGGAAGGCATCGTGGAGGATATGGTGGACCATTTGCAACAAGCAAATCCTGAGCTTAATATGTGTGTACTGTGGTTTTTCTTTATGTTTCTTTACTAATTGAATGCTTAGTTTGTGGCTAAGATTAATTGATTGTTGCATGCCTATAGGTCCTAAGTTATGATGGGACCCAACCAAGGTGGCCAAGGTGGATGCCCTTCCTAACCTCCATCTTAAAGTTGATTAGGTCTCTTGTCGCATGTATGAGACATCAAACAAGTATGCACTTTCCTATGCAAAGGAATTATGGACCTGCATGTGCTTGAATGAGTGCCTATTGAAACACGTGCACAAGCTACAGGAGAGGGTGGCTAGCCAACATATGAAGATCTAAGATCTTCAATCTAGATATGATTTCTTGGCAACTAGATCATAGGGAGACAACACTCTGAGATAGAGTATGCTCAATACTAGACAGCTCTCAGAGGCAACAATGAGGCCACATAGGAGTTGATAGAGTAGTGGCTATAGGTGGACTTACTTGCCCAAAAGAACCAAGATTGGAAGAACTACAACATGAAGGTCTACCAATGGGGGCAAATGCAGAAAAATCATAAGAACTAATATAAGCGAGGGTACAATTCATACCTACGATGGTACAAAGAGGAGTCTACTGAGCATTGCCACCTCTAGATGTTTCTTGAGGTGATTGGAGAGAGGCAAGCATGCGAGTTGTTCATGTAGCACACAGTGGTGAGTGGCTCTCTTGAGAGGTAGATTTTCACCCCTTCTTGTGAGGCCTCTTCTACTACCTTTCTGATGGAGCCACCTACATGGATTGTTATGGACAAAAACAAGATCCTTACAAGGATTGACTTTCACCAAGAGGACTGGATGCAACTTTTAAGGTTGAGATTCTTTGGGGCTTGGAGGCTAGCCTTAGAAAGCTACATCTAGAACTTCCCAATGTGGGACCCTAAGTGAGTTTTTTTTTTACTTTTTCACATGTTTGGGTTAGCTTCTGTAGCGCATATTTGCCTACTAATTGTGTGTTTTTGCTATGGTTATGGCAGTAGATACCTAGTGATGCTACAAGCCCCAATGACATGGTGGAGGAAGAAGAACCTCCACACCCACCTAATGGCACTAGTTGAGCATGATCAAATGTACCCCTGCTGCTAGGCATTTTTTGTTATTTTTCCTATGTTTTTTCCACATGATGCTATTCATGCTATGTACTAATATTCATATGATATCTAATGAATGCATTTTCTATATGTCATGTGTAATGTGTAAACTCTCATTTTTATGGTTATTTATTATGTGCTTGCTATGCTTATAACACAATAAATTAGTGTGCTAAGTTAGGACTATGCAATGATAGTATGACTAGGCCATTATGAGCCCCATGCTAGTTTAAGGCCATAGTAGGAGGGTCAATGCTAGTTTAAGGCCATTTTGGTTCACTATGATGGAATTAATGGTGATATTTTAAGGTCATTCTAGGCCATGAAAATTGCTAGTTTAAGGTCATTTTGGGCCACGATGATAGTTTAAGGTCATTTTGGGCTATGTGATACCACTTTAAGGCCATGGAAATCTACATATATTGCTAGTTTAAGGCCATTTTTGGCCATGCATTACTATTTTAGGGCTATGGCAGATCACATATTGCCAATTTAAGTCCATTTCAAGCCATAGTCATCAAATTTCTAGTTTAGGGCCATTCAAGGCCATAGTAAGAGGATTCAAAGCAATAATTTTAGGCCATTCCAAGCTGCATGCTGCTAGTTTAAGGCCATGGTAGGCTACACATTATTGTGGGTTGCCTATTGCTATCTCTAGTTTTTGTAATTTTAGCTTTTATGATTTTCATGCATTTTAATGTTTTTTATGCATGAAGGCAAATGCATTCAAGCAACAATAGAAGAATGTCCACTAAGCTATCAAATGTGTAGGAAATGTAGATGGTAAGCTAAGTGATTAAACTACATGAACTAATATGCTACAATAGTAATGTAATGCAAGTGGGGAGTAGCATACAAGGTGTGGAGAGGTGAATAGTAGGCAAGTTCCTAGTGCACTTTTGGACTAAGAAGATACCTTAGCCATGTAGTTGCTTCCTAATCTGGTGTGGATTGGGGGTTGCATAAGGCCTAGATTACACTAGTTGGTAGTCTCCTTGACACTCAATCACTACATTGAAGGGAAATTCTACCCATAGGGAATCCTTTAAGAAGTCAATGGTTTATTTAGGTGCATTAGCCTCATATATTTCATTATTTGCCAAAGGTGTGTCATTAGGAAATTTGACCTCTAACCCTTACTCCATGTCTATGTTGTTGATAGTTGGAGGGGTGGCATTATCACCATGGATGATAACTTCACCACCTTCATGTAGAAGATGGATTTCCTAATGAATTGAGGAGGAGATGGCCTATAGCTAGGCCAACCATAGCCTATCCAATATTAAGTTAAAGCCAAGCATTTCCTCTATGACAATGAATTCTATAGTGGTGAGGAGTTGCTCCCTTACCATGAATGCTATTATGATAATACCATTAACTATGACACATGACCTACTAAAGGACTTTAGGCATGTGAATTTTGTTAGCTTGAGTTGGTTCATGACACCTAACTTATCAACAATAGTATATGGGATAACATTTGTTGCTACCTCGTCGTCAACATGCACCCTCCAAATCCTACATTGTCTAACACATATGGTGATAAACATGGGGGTCATTATCACCTCACCATTCTCAGGGTTGACCTTAATTTTTTTATCATGAAATGTGAGGGGTGTGGATCTCGATTCCTATAGTGCAAGAGGTAACATCACAGTGTGGATGTAATTCTCATCCACTAGGATGTCCTCCATGATACGAATGAAGGTCAACATCTACACTAGTGCTTTGCAATGGGTAGATGAGGTCATGATTAGGTCATAGAGGCTCAATGTTATGTTCTTCTACTTGAGTGCTTACTTAACTTGGGCTAATGCATCTATGAAGTCTTTGCCATTGGTTGTGCTTTTGCTAGCTTTAACTTCTTTCATATACCCTAGGAGACTAATTTCAAGGGGAGGCAACTTGGGCTTCATTGGCATGGCTAGCATAAGGGCCCAAGTTCTTGGTTGGGAGTTTCTGGTGGTGGCCTCCTTAGTTGTTTTGTCCATGGGAACTATAAATACAGGGACTAGTTTTAGTGAACTAAGTACTCTTTACTCTTGATATTGCCTAATCATCCCATCTACAAGATGCTCATTAGGCCTCCTGGGTTGCCACCTAGAGGGTCTATTAATGTTGCCAGTAGGATTGGCCCTTGGACAAGCAGGGACTAATGCATTATCCACTACCAAACTCTAGGTAGATGAGGAGTTGGCATGCTATCACACCTTGATGACAAAGGATGGCTGAACTATTGTTGTTGTTATGTGTTGTGGGATCCTAACTATGAAGGAAGTTGTATGCACTTGAGGTGGCACTCTTACGATGAAAGGGGGCCTCAAACACATAGAGGTTGAGGGGGCCCTTGCACTATCAGAGGGCACATAAACCAAAAATGGTTGCTACACCAATTTTTGGTTGTCATCAACACAAATAGTGTTTATGAAATAGCCAACATCATCTACATTTAGAGGATCCTTATACACCCTCATAGATTAGTTCTATGGCCTAACTAGGTTAGTAGCATCAAGTACCAACTCTCCTTTGTCAATCATTCTTTGGAGGTCATCCTATAGGACTATGCAAAAATCAGTGTTGTGATTGAGCAACTAGTGGTAGTGGTAGAACTGATCCAGCCTAAAGTGTTTTAGGACCAAGGGCTCATTCAGGGCTACAAATGTGGGATTCATTAGGAGCTCACAATATCTATCATGTCTTTTGCAAGCATCTTCAAACATTTTCTTGTACAATATACATCTAACCTTTAGCTATTGGTCCAATAATTCTAAAGATTTTGATGGTAGTGCGGTGTACTTGGAGTGATCCTTATGCTCAAAATTAGGCCTTGGGGTAGCTTACATCATGGCCATTGATGACATGGGCTAGTTAGTTGTTGTAGGGCTAGGATTGGTAGTTTGTTTGTTGGTCAGTGCCTTGGGTTAGCCATTGGCCTCAAGTTGGTTATTTCAGCCTCCTTGGCCATAGTTTCCATGGTTGTAGTTTGCTTTCCCTTATTCTTGTCTTTCTTGGCATGCAAGTTTTTGTAGGCCACATACGCTGGGTCCTTACTAGCTTTGACTATGTCTTGTATGCTCTTAGTCTAGGCAAAGGCTTGGCTCAGAGACTGTAGAGCCAAGTAGTATAGTTTTAACTTGATGAAGTTGTTAGCTGCATCCTTTAAGATGACCAAGAGGTGCATCTTGGCTATTGGCTCTTGAATTTAATTCAATGATGTGCTCCAACATTGGATACATTTCTACATGGACTCTAGATGACCCTACTTGATCTGCATCAATTGGTCCAGAGTAGTTTCAGACTTCAAGTTGTACTTGAAGCACATCATGAACTAGCTTAGAAGATCCTCCAAAGAGGAGATAGAGCCCCTGGGTAATGTATAGTACCAATCTAGCACCTTTCCAATGAGTGACATGGCAAAAATGCATATGATAATGTGCATCCATGCTTGCTGTAGTAGGCATTCAAACCTAAACATCACCAGTGTGCATTGGGATCCCCTTCACTAGTGTACTTGGTGATTGGGGTAACAAGATCCCAATTGGTAGAGTTAGCGGTGGCATAGTAGGACTTATGGGGTCATCTTGGTAGAATTCCACTACTTTAACTATTTTTAGAGGAGGCAACATTAATCCACTTCACCTTTTTTTCAAGGTTTCAATTAGTTAGAATGCCTAATCTAAGTTTTGGGATGCTATAGTAGGCTGCGCTAGTTGTGCTACTCATTGTGATGGCTGTGTGGTCCATGACCTAGTTGTAGGTTTCAAGACCACACAAGGTGCTTGCTATGTTGGCTATGTTATGGGCATAGTAATTGGGGAAAACCATGCATGTGTGGGTTGGACCACTGCCAAGGGTGTTGATGAAATAGGCAGCACATAAGGTGCTTGAGTCATTTGGAGCTAAGAGATATGCACTATATGAACATTAGGCTAAGTAGACATGATTAGTGCTGGTAGAGATGACTGGGTATGTTGCAACAATTCCACAAAGGGCAAGTTAACATGAGGTACTACATTGTGAGGTGTATGCTGCATCTAGTATGTCACTACCACAAGTGTTGACCTAGAAGGTGATGCCAGGGCTATGACTATCTCAAGAAAGATAGGTGAATGGGACTACAAGAGGGCCAAACTAGGGGTTGTCTACTAAAAGATAATGTGGAAGAAGTTCTTATGCTCAGATGTGGGTTGGACCACTGCCAAGGATGTTGATGAAATAGGTAGCACGTAAGGTGCCTGAGTCATTTGGGGTTGAGAGATATGCACTATGTGAACATAAGTCTAAGTAGACATGATTATTGTTGGTAGAGATGACTGGGTAGGTTGCGACAATGCCACAAAGGGAAAGTTAACATGAGGTACTGCATTGTGAGGTGTATGTTGCATCTAGTATGTCACTACCATAAGTGTTATCCTAGAAGGTAATGCCAAGGCTATGACTATCTCAAGAAAGATAGGTGAACGGGACTACAAGAGGGCCAGACTAGGGGTTGTTTACTAAAAGATAATGTGGAAGGAGGTCTTGTGCTCAAAACAAGCTTCTAACTCATCCTCATCCCCATGTAGGGGTTCCTTGTAGTCTATTCCCACTTCACACTCATTTGCTTGAACGAGCTGGGAAAGTATCTAGTGGTAGGGTTCTGTGAGCAAGATAAAGTCCAGAGAGAATGAGATACTCCTATCCCATGTAGTGGATAAGCTCATAGCCTCATTTCACTTCCATGTCCAATCGGTCTATGAATAGGCCTGCTTGGATCTTTGCACATATGAAGTTATATTATTCATCATTTTGCACAGTATACTCTAGGTATTGGCCATGCAACCTAATGGATTACCTTTGCTCTGCCATAGTAGGATTGGTAGAGTGGTCAATCCTATTTATTTGTTGGGTGGACAAGATGGCTAGTGTGCTCAAGAATAATGTTGAAGGTTGTTTAGAACTCATGTATGCAAATTAATTTGCAAGAGGGGATTGTAGAAGTTGCTAGTTGTGAAACATGGCTAACTTTGCTAGTTGCAGAAAATGGCTAACTCTAGTGACTATGCTCTCTATGCTAAGAGCTAACTATGCTCTCTACACTGAGAGGTAACTACACTCTCTACTGAGCATCTAGAATTTAGCTAACTATGGGAATGTGTGTTGCTACACAAGGTTTTGAAGGAACTAACCACTAGGTCCAATTTACACCAATTAGTTAGTAGATGACGTTTGTGCTAGCCTAAGATCCAGCTACTGCTACACATGCAATAGGTCCACAAGGGTATCACAGTCTAAGCTAGCCTAAAGCTAACAATGGTGATGCAGATATCATGTGAGACAACTGCAATGAAGACTAAAGAGGAAAATGATTTGGGCCTTCCTTATAGCACCAAAAAACTATGGTAACCAAAAACATCGATGGCTAGAATGTCGAGGGATCCATAGGTGCACAATCCTAACCCAAAGACCATGAGATGGCCTACTAGAGGTGGAGACTAGGTGCCTTGAATGGTCTTTTCAATCAAATCAGGACTTACCAAATGCAACCAAGGGTGTAGTGTGGTTAGTTATGATGCTAATGCAAAATAATGTTAAGTGTTCATGTAGTGTCAACGGCGTCAATGGGGATAAGCATAGTCAATTTTTTAGCAAAAACAAGGATGCCAACATGTAGGGGGCCATCACCCAAGTATAGTTTTAGGCATAGCTATGCAATGAAATAGCATAAAATGCAAATAAAATGCTAAAAATGCAAAGAAAGATAGAGAGGAAAACAAAACACCACCCCAAATATGGTTGAGCATAGTTAACACCAAAAGTGGTAAGAAGGTACACAATGCACAATAGGCGTAGTGGACTACATAGTCATAGTCTCAAGGATGTCTAGCCATGAAGATTGATGTTTTGTTGTGGTGCCTGTGCCTACCAAGTTGGAAATCATGGTGTGCAGTGTGCTATAATGGTCTATGATGGAGTATAGTGGGCTATGGTAGTCTACAACTTTACCTCTCTAGTTTACTAGAATTCCTTTGGTTTGTCCATGCTCTAGTTTGCTAACTCTTGAATTTGCCAACCTCCTTCAATTTTTCCAACTCCAAAAATGTTTGAGGATGGGGGTATTTATAGGGCTAGGTTTAACATGAAATGTGCAAAGACTACCATGTGGCAGTGGGATAGTTGGAACTATGCTATCACCCAACTACGCTCTCCACTGAGGCTAATAGTGTTATGCTATACTGTACTCTATCGAACTTTGTGAGGTTGAGAGACTATGACTACACTACCAACTAAATGTATATGCACCAAGAGGACTGTAATGTACCTTTAAAAAATGCAACTTTGAAGACTATGCTCTTCACTATCTTGTGTGGGGTCGAGCATAGTTACAATTTCGGGCCAAAAAGGGATATAAAAAAGATGATCTTTGCTAACTAAACTTATTGGAAGTGAGTTGGAGCTTGGTTGAATGTTAGTGCTACATTGTAAAGGCCTTTGGAGGTTGTTCTGGCTAACTATGCTTGAGTACACTCTGGACTGGGGAAGAGCATAGTCACACACTTAAAAAAATTTTGCAAAAAATGTCTACATGCTGACTACATTCTCCATAGGAGGTTGACTATACTCTTGACTAGGGGTGAGCATAGTCCTAGCACTTGTTAAAACTTGTAGAAACTAGCTTTTAGTTGACTACACTTGACTATGCTCTAGGTTGGTGGAGAGTGTAGTCTCGACACTTAGAAAAAATTTGTAAAAACTACGCCTTCATGCTGACTACGCTTGACTACACTCTAGGGTAATGGAGAGCATAGTCTTAGCACTTAGAAAATTTTGCAATGGTTGGCTTGACACTTCGAAAAACTTGCAAAACTAGCCTTTGTGTTGACTAAGCTCTTCATAAGGCTGACTATGCTCTAGGGCAATGGAGAGCGTAGTCTCAACACTTAGAAAAATCTACAAAAATTGTCTTCATGCTAACTACACTTGACTACACTCTGGGGCAATGGAGAGTGTAATCTCAGCACTTAGAAAATTTTTTAGAAAATGGCCTTGTGCTAACACTTAGACAAATTTGTAGTTAAGAGGTCATAGTTCAAATTTGGTGGTGTTTCAATACTAATGATCTTACTTCCATGGGTTTAATGTTACTCCTACCAAGGCATCCTAAGCTGGATTAATGCTAAAAACCATGTGAAATCCTTAAGCATTAAATTACCATTGAAAAAATCATGCATAAAATTTAATAATAACTTCAAAGCTCAATACCAAACACATACATGGATATGGTAACAAGATATGACTAAAAGGCACATACCTAATGGTATTTCTCCTCCACAACTAAGTTGCAAGACATCTACTCTAGATAAAATTAACTAAGAATATGCATTGGAGAACCCCCATCACAATAACTACGGATGTAAACATGTGAGATAATAAAGTAAAAAGAGTCTAAGGAAACTTGTGACATCAACACCAAAGCAAATCAAGATAATCAACATGCAAGCAAAAAATAAAATTGGAGGGTAGTCTTGGTCAAATCATTAGGCTCATTGAATTATAAACTCACATGTAGAAGACCAACTAAGTACCTTATGTCACACAAACATCATCATCCTAGAAGTTAATCTTGAGTTCACTTTCTCACAATGTCACATCATTGAGGATTCACAAGTGATTCCTCCCCATAGAAAGCTCCTACCTTTATCACCCTTGTGATATTTTTTGATGGGAATCATTAGCATCCAACATGAGTCTGTCTCTTTGGATGACCAATCCTATCCTCTTCTTTTCCTAGTTAACTTCCTACCATGTATAATAATGGACAAGACATGGAATGGAATGAATGGAGAATGCATGATTGGTAAGAGAGAGGAAGAGAGTGCAACATCACCAAATTCCTAGCCAACAATTCAATTAGCTCATAGAACATGTGAGCATGTCCTGCATACTACAAGAGATCCACTATCATGTCCCATCACTATTACTCGTTCACACAATAGGGATAGTTCTTTAAAATTCCTTTCTAAGTGCAATGTCACACCTACCATCACCAATTTCATCTAGCCTTGGTTATTCTATAGTCTAACCATTGGTGGAATTAAGCTAATACAACACGTCACACAACATCTAGAACTCAAGATTTGCTTTTTTTTTTCTTTATCCATGCATGTATGCATGGAAAGCTTCCTAAATTTTCCTCTATCAGAATCCTCCTATTAATCCCTCTCATTATGCTTACCAATCCCAATTCTAACAAATATTGTGATAGCATGACTACCAGACTATGAAGATAATCATGGTTTAGGTCAACAATTGCAAATTTTGACCCTTGGAGAAAAATGAATTTAGGAATTGGATGAAAATAGCAATTGATGTTACCAAAGTTTACTAAGGGAGAGACTTATGAACCTTCATACCCATGAGTAGGAATGAAGTAGGATATCATTGTGAACTATTACATTAGAATTCAAGTGATCCATATAATGGTAGAACATGAAAAAAGGATTACATGTATATTGGTTTAGTTTCTTCCTTGGCTTGGTTGAGCAATTACATGATCATTTCAAATGGCAAAAGTACCAACTTGTGTGGGCCAGTTACTATGAGATTACATTACTCTTCCAGTCATCTCTTTCTTTTCTCTTTTTCTTCTTTATTTTTTCACATTTCATCTTTTCTTTTTATCTTTTTATTTTCAAGAAAAGAGGATTGTTTTTATGTTGCATAAAGGTTATGGAAACAATAATATTGTTGGATCACTACATGAAGTCTTTAACATGCATGATAGGAAGATTCATCCTCACTACATGACTTGCACATGCTTGTAAAATTGAAAACCTATTATGATCAAGATGTCTAGACAAGGCAACATGTGCACCTTGGTCCAATCACATCGATTAGACTCATTCCATGGTCATGAGAACCCTCAATGACATATCCTTTCCTTCCACTAAAGAAGAGCTCTTATAGGAAATTTGGATCTCACACCCTAAGATGTGGACCTGCCACCTACCCATGGTTCTAGTAGCATTAGCTTCACCAACCTATAGTGTGAGTCCAAGCTCCCCACTAAATCTGACCTTGGTCCACCAATGATGGATAGCAAAAAATGAGTGGATAAATCTTTGCTATGTAGACATTCCATCAATCCAGGTTCTACTTTGGATCCATTTGGTGCTCCTACATCATCATTGCATTTATAACCCATTCATCCACTATTGGCTGGTTGGATGAGCATTCATAAAGTACATTAATTGATTTTTCCATACACACAAACATGTTAAAGAGAAGAAAAAATCATGAATTATTGATCATTAAGCTTAAAAATATAAATAGTACTACATAGACATACAAATTTTATTAGGAAACATAAGCATAATAGCATAAAAAAATTTAAAAAATTCAGCATGACATGAAAGATTTTTCCTCAACAACTAATCCATGTCTATCACCTAATAAACCATTGAGTATAGAACATAAGATTGAACATTAGGTACTCTCAAAGGGAAAAGATATTCTTTATAATGCTTCAAGTTTCCCATTGATAAAAAAGGTTCTATCCAACTCATCAGGATGGTAAATGTAGACTATGCCAAACTGGTGACTAGTATGGATGATGTATGATCCTTTTCATTGAAATTGAAACTTACCCAAATGGGCCAAGTGAACTATATTAAAATAGAAGACTTTATTATGAAGTTTGAGATCAAAATCCCAGGTGTGAATATTATGGCAAGCCTTGGTGTAAAAATGTTCTAATTTATTATGCATCAAGGCAATTCTATAGTTTTCATCAAGAAGGTTGAGGTTAATTAGCCTCTCTTTTTGAGAAAAATCTAAGGTCATATTGAAATCCATCACACTAAGCAAGGTTTTCATCTTAAGATCAATAAAAGGTCATGGAATATATCCATAAGCCAACTCAAATGGAATATAACTCATAGGATTTTTCCATATCGTTTAATAGATCCAAAGGAAATCATTAAGCTTGATGACCCAATCTCTTATGTACCTACTAACCATTTTCTTAAGTATTCTAATAATTTCATGATTAGTGACTTCTTCTTGTCCATTGTTCTATAGGTGATAGGTGAAAGTTAACCTATGATTAACTCCATAAGATTCTAATAAATTCTTAAAAATCTTACTATAAAATGTGTATCATTATCAGAGATAAAGATTCATGGGATTTTGAACTTGTGGAGCACATTATTCTAGAGGAATTTTACTACAATGATAGATGAGTAGTCTTTAACACTAGTAGCTTTTCCCCACTTTGTGCAGTAATTAACACATACAATAATGTATGCCTTGCTATTAGAGGTAGAAGAGATGGAACTAATAAGGTCAATCCCCCACATGTCAAAGGGCTCTAATGGTTGGATCCACTACTATGATCCCTCCACTTACACTAGCACTTGTCACAGCAACGCATGAAATAATAAGCCAAGACATCACCTTGGCAATCATCATGAGCATACCACCTTACCAAGCTATCAATGCATCACTTGTGGAGATTCTCCTTCATAAATAAGTAAGGTCCTACCTAATGTTGGATTCATTGAATTTTACATTTGGCCCTTTCAGAAGGAAGCTTATGGACCAATAGGTAATCAAGAATGTATGTGTACCATGGGCATTTACATTCATTTTTTATTTAACCATGATTTTATAAATATGGTCATCTAGAAAGTCATTAAGAAGTACATCTTCTTCCTTGCTGCTAATTCTTAATCATGGTAGATGATCTGCCACCATGTTCTCAACTTCCTTGTGATTAATCATATGTAGGTCAAACTATTATATGAGAACCAACTATTGTATCACACAAGGATTAACATCTAGTTTATTCATGAGAAACTATATGGCACTACGATCATTGTGAATAAAAGTTTTGATCCCCAAAACATAATGTTGAATTTCTTTTAGTACAAAAATAATTCTAATTAGATCCTTTTCCATGATGGTATAGTTTAACTAAGTTCCTATAATGCGTTGGCTAGCATAGTAGATGTAGTAGGGTCTCTTCATCTCATTGAATTACATTAGGATAGTACCCAATGTAAATTTAGAAGCATTTGTCATTATGTAAAATGGTTGAGTCCAATTAGAACTCTACAATACAAAGGTTTGAGTTAGCCTTTCCATCATACATTGGAAGGCATTCTTACAATTCTTGTTTTATAAGAACAAAACTTCTTTCTTTGTGATCTCAAATAAGGGTTTGGATATTCTAAACTAATCATTAATAAAATGGTAATAATAACTAGTATGTTCCAAGAAATGTCACAACTCTTTAACTATCATGGATATTTGTGTCATGTTCTCAATGATATGGATCTTATTAGGATCAACTTTAATTTCCTTTTTTGATACTTTTGAGCAAGAATAATATCCTTGGTGATTATTAGCTCACACTTTTTCTAATTCAACTTTAAGTTCACCTGGTAGTAGCTGCATAAGCTATCTTCAAGTTGGTCCCAATATTTCTAAAATGATTTTCATAAGTGAAAATTCATACATAAAGACTTCAACACTCTTGCCAATGTAATCCTAGAATATAGACATCACTGGTTGTTGGAATGTGGCTAATGCATGCATAATTTGAAGGGCATGCACTTGAAGAAAAAGGTTCCCCATAAACAAATAAAGGTAGTTTTGACTTGATCCTCTGGTACTATATTGATTTGATTATAACTAGAGTACCCATCAAGAAAGTTGTGGTACTAATGACCAAAGATATTATCTAATGCTTGGTTAATAAATAGCAATAGAAAATGATCCTTAAAGATGACAACATTCAACAACTTGTAGTTAATACATACTCTCCATTCATTCCTCTTCTTAGGTGTGACTATAGTTAGACTAATTCACTCACTATCAAAGATAGAAGTAATGAAACTAGCCTCTTAAAGGTGAACAATTTCATCTTTTACCACATCCCACATATTTATATTAACTCTACATTATAGTATCTATTGAGATCTAACATTTAGGTTCCTATATATGTGATTCTGACAAATTAAAAGATCTTCATTTTTAATTCATATTTTTGAATGATATTCAAAAAGGAATAAATGATGATATGGAAACCATCCATAAGAAATAAATACTCCAAGACTTCTAAAACTAGCTTGAGCTCAAGTTTTGGTGAGGAGATATCCTTGGACAAATCAAGAATGCCCCAAAATTTAGGATCATATTATGTCACTGCATCTACCTTCATTATGTTCTCCCCTTTTGTATTAGATGATTTAACATTAGATAAGGCAAGAGCATCAATTGATCTCTCAAAGTCCTAATATGTAGCTTGATGGACCAAACATTCTTCAAGGAAATTCATGTCTTTGATGGCATAGAGATACTTTGTGATATAATAGTTTCAATCATGCTTTCCATAATATTAGAAAGGATCACATGAGATTCTCTTGTAGTATGTCTTTGCAGTTTCATCTTTCCTACGAATTTCAATGTAAAGGCATTGGAAAACTAACTTGACATCAATAGTGCTTAGCCAGGCTCTTCCAGTCATGATAGGGAAGTTGTCTTTATTCTAACATATTTAAATGCAATTTAGAAATAGAAAATATCATTTTGAAGGAATTTTCAATCTTTAAAACTCTTTTAAACTTAAGACTTTTAGAGCAAAGAGAGATCTAAGAGCCTGAAGATATTTCTCCCAACGCTAATCATTACAAGCATCAAGAACCTATTATAGTCTTCATTTGGAAGTAGATATAGAAATCCAAATGCATCTAGAAGGATTTTGGAACACACCCTACCCATCCACATGCCAAATCTTTAACAATGATTTCATAAGAATTTGTGAAACATTTACAGTTCCACACTTTGAAAGCCACTAATGCTTCTAGATCTATATCTTCTCACCCTATATTTTTTATCAATACTAATACAAGTTTGCAATGTTTTGGCCACATTTTCTCTTATTTTCTACCTTGTCTCTAATTTTCTCATAAATATAGTGTTGGATCTATTAATCATGTTTTATCTCTTATTTTTCTCAGTCTCATCCTAGTAACAAACTATTAAACTCTTAGGTGATCAACAAGACTACCTAATTCATCTTAGATCATTTCAAGATCCATGAATCTTGAGGTAAAACTATTTTGCATAGATATCTTTTGTTTCTAGCACCAAATGTTTCTATTGTTATAGTTTTCTACTACTAGAAGGAGGGCTCCTCCTACTTTTTTCACCAAAACCTAAACATAGTAATAGTTTTCCTGACTTTATTAGTCTACCATTGCACATTTAGTATGTGAGAGTTACTTTCAAGTGATTTTAAATATCAGTGTTTTTAAGCATCAACATTTTTTTGGTCTTCCTACACTAGTGTTTTTCCCTTTATGATAAACTTCCCTTGTGTAGTAAAAATTCTACAAATACACTAATCTTGGATATTCCAAATCCTCAAACTCTACTCCTATTTTCTTCTCAAATCCCAATGCTATGTTTAGTACACTGAAATTAGTTTACCTTGTTACATTTATGAAATTTATTTTTACATTTCTAGATTATTTCAATTTTCCCTTGTTTTTATGCTTACAGTATGGCCTAATTCTCATTTACACTAGTATAATTTTTATATCACATCTTATTTACATTGTTGTAATGTTTACACTACACACAATTCTCATTTATGTTTTTAAAGCATAGACCACATTTTTCTAATACCTCAGTCCTACACTATTTATACCTTTTGTGTCAACTATCTTACCTCAGAACATTGTCAATGTGGCCAATAACCAAGAGTTTTTGCATATTTATAATCCAACATACCTAGCTATAATGAACTATAGGTAGTCCCTTAGGCATCTAGGACATAACCTAGCACACATCAACATTGATGAGGATCATTATAATTTTATTTATGCAAAAATCTAGAATGGTATATGCATCTCACATGAGTTAGACTCAAAGCATCAATATGAGCTAATCCATAGGAACAAGAAAGAATATATCCTTTCCCTTATGACCATATAGAACTCTCAGAAGTATATGTGCATATGCTAGCTTAGTTAGTGGTTGTTGACAGTGAAGTTGCGATGAGTAAGGAAGCTAGTTCAAGAGAGGATTAGGATAATTAAGATGAGTTTGAAGCATATTATAAGACTAATACTCATCTAGGGGAACCTTTGTAGTGATCTATCCTTGAAGTATCTATAACCAACCTTGTACACTTCATCTCAATGTTAAACCAAGAACTTCTTGTAACCTTCTTTAACTAAGCTTCTTAACTCACTTCCCTATTTCCCTCCTTATTTACATTAGCACCATTTACTATAGTGTCTTAGCCTCCACCAGTCATCCCTTCCATGTCATAATCCTTCATGGTCTCAGTTGCTCCCTCATTAGGACCTTAAACATCACATGTTTTCTGTAACCCATTCATCCCCAATACTCTCTACATTCCCCATGTCCCTATACATACATAGTTCTCCTACAATGGTAGCTACATTACCTCTCTATTCTGTACTATTGCCTACTACACAACCATAAACTATATAATAACCAATGTAGCCTTCAAAAGGTTTACAAGGCCTAGATTAAGCCTTCCAAATGATCCAACACCTTACAAAAGAGATGGGTAAGTTTAAAGCTCACATAACCTAGATAGTAAAAGTCATAAATTTTTACCAAATGATCCCATCAACCTTGCTATCCAGAAAATAACATTACTTGTAGGCATCCCTATTCCCCACTTCACCAAATATAATGATGAAGGTGATCCAAATGCACACCTCATAACCTTCCATTCTAAATGTATCCTATTACAAGCTTGGCCACACATAGTATTGTGTATCTTTTCTATGTCCTTATCAGGAAAAATCTAGATTGGTATCAAACCTTGCTAAGGGGTTCCATCTCCTCCATAGATGACCTAATTATCCATTTATTTAATAGATTAAAATACAACTTGGGACTAGATATGACATTAGAACATCTTGTGAAGGTGAGAAAGGGGCCCCTTGAACCAATCTAGAAGTTCATCTAGAGATGGAATGTAAGTATTAATGAAATTCCTAGACCCATCTTTGAAACTCACCTTTTGGCCATCCTTAAAGGAATAGTTAATAACTTTATCAAGTCAAAATTATACCACCTAGACCCTTGATTACTTATTTAAGCCATTTCCTAGATCAAGAACATAGAGGATGCCACAAAAGCTAGCAATAACCTAGCTTAAAAAGCTTATAAGAACCAACATACAAAAAGGAATATGGATAAGAGTAAATAAGCACATGTAGCTATAGCCACTAAAGCCAAGGATACAAAACCAACAAAGGTGCAAAAGACATCACAATAAAAAGCCCCTACTATCTCATCTCAACCATTGACTTTAGGCATTTCTAGTGCATCTAATCCCCTAAAACCAAACTTTGAGCATAAGGATAGGTCTAAGTAAATAAAACTACCCATGAAGCCTTCTAAGCTCCTTGACCAATTACTTAAGAATAGACATATCCAACATAAGAAACTATCAGAGAATGCTCATAAAAGACATGATCATCTATGTGAGATATCTAAGGATGCAACCAAAGCTACAAAAAATGATCCACAGATATGCTAAAATACTTTTTCTTAGATCAATTCTAAAACTATCACCAACTCCCTAGCCATGATACTAATTTTTTCTTGGCCTTGAAAGATGATCTTCAAAAGATGATCAATAGTGAGGAGTTAGTCCTAAATGCATCTAATTCAGTAAGGCCTCAAAACCAACCAATGAAAATGTATAAAGACCCTCTTAACACTAGTAATGATTCCTACATGAGAGCCATATTTAATATTCCTAATAAGCCTAAACCTATGAGGGAGCCATTTATGATTAAAATACCCTCTCATAATGATCAAGCATCAACTCCTAGAAAGCCATTTGTCATAAGGGTTCCTCCATCCTCTATCAATAAGCCTTTAACAAACATTGACCAACTCTTGATTGTTGTGTCCAATGCATCAATTTTATTAACCAATAAGAAGTCATCGCCTAAGCAATAGAAACAATTAGCTTCTAAGCCTAAAACCAAGAAGAGTAATCAACAAAAAGTTTGGAAGAAAATAGGCTCACTGAAGCCTACCCCAATATTGGCCATACATAAGGATCCTATTACTCAAGTCACATCAACTAGCTAACCCAAAGAAAGTCATGAATAAGAAAAAATCAAGGGGCTTAAATAACACATGCTTAAACACAAAGTCAAGATCCTAGGCAAGATGGAGGAAGTCAATGACACTAAAGTTAAAAAGTCACATAAATGATAAAGACTTCCTCATAGCCATGGAACAAGTGAAACTTTTACTAAAGCAAAAAAAACACTTTACTCGACCTTTACGACCTAGTTATAACTTCCCCTACTTATCATGAAGTGCTAGTTAAAATGTTGACATTCATCCTTGTGAGTGAAGAACTGTTTGCTAGTAAGGATTCCATCCATTCTATCATCATGTCACCTTCAGTCAAGGAAGAACTAAAACAAACCATGTTGAAATTTCATGATAGTGAGGTTAAAACCAATCTTCAAAGTGATGAAGTATCGCATGTCCCACTTTTCATCATCATAGAAGTTAGATAATACAAGATGCATCATGTCCATGTTAATGATGGAGCTACAACAAATGTCATCTCATTGCCTATTGTCAAATAGCTAGGCCTTGTCAAAAACATTCAAGATACCCTCACTTCAGCACTCAAATCCTTTAATAGATCATGGGTAGAAGTAAGAGGGTTCATTTCATTAGACTTTGTAGCCAAGAAATAGTTTCCTACATTCATTGAATTCCTAGTAGTTGAAGAGCCAATTAATTCAACATAATTCTAGGATGACCATGGTTAACTAAACTATGATTAGTCTCTTCACCTATTCATCAAGAGATTCATCTACCTTATGAAGGAGATGAAATCATGATCCATGGAGATAGTGTAATCCCTATTTCTATTAACAATGTTGACATTAAGCAAGGATCTAAGGTAGAGTTCCAAGAGAAAACTCCCATGGCCAATGATGAAACTAATGACCATAATAAACTCAATGATATTGAAATAATAAACATTGAGGTCTTAAAAAAGCCCTAGGAGGAACTCCCATTTAGTATTTTGAGCAAGCAGAATAGAGAATACAAAATCATCCATAAGAAGCCTTATCAATTTTCTAATCTATTGAAAATTAGGAGATAGTTGCACTATTAACATGTCATCTATCTTTCCCTTGTATATGCATAATGTCATGTTTACTTTATTATATCATTTACAATGTCATGTCTACTTTATTATATTATTTACAATTTTTACTCTTATTCATATATTTTGTTTTATAGCATATATTTCATTATATTATATTTCCAAGTTTCACTCTATCACCATGTTTTATAGTTTTATTTTAGTTAATAGAATACATTTTCTATATTACATAAAAAACATAAAACATTAAAAAAATCATAGCCAAGGCATAGTGTGAAACATAAAACCAAAATGTGACATCATAAGTCCAAGTACATCTATGTAGTCTAAAATAGTAGCCAAAGTTAAAAAGTTTAACAAATAAGATAAACAATACATAGTCTCTCAAATCATAAAAGTTAAAATCAACAACCAATAGCCATAACACATAAGAATAATATTACATATTCTACATAATAATCTAGCTAAGTTGTAGGAGAAAGAGGAGGAGGAGGAATGTCGCTAGAATCACCACCATCATTACTCAAGACCTAAGAACCAATGCACATACAACCATTATTAACCATAGAAACCAACAATATAGCTAGATAAAACCATAAAACAATAACAATAGAGATAAATTTACAAATCTTAGGAGATTCAGGAGCAATATCCTTAGGAGAAAAATTTGAGAGGCTAGCCATAAGCCTATGAAGGATCACATTCTCACTCATATGAGCATAGTCAATATCATCCAACTTTACTCCCTCTAGAACCTTATCCTCCATATCAGTCCATTTAGGAGCAACATGAGAAAAGGTAGTCATATATGTCTTCCTAGATGTAGTCACAACCTGAGAAGTGGGAGACTCAAGAATGATTATCTAATCTTTGAACTACCTGAAAGCCTTTTCAACATCTATATCCTATACAAATAGCTCATGTGCATGCTTATCTATAGCCTCTTCCATCCATGACTTCTGATAACTCTCCTTTTCCTCCTTGTACTATCTATTATGTGTCTTCTATTTTTGTTCCACTTCAACACATGAGCATAGTAGTCTCTCCACTCTTACATCTTGCGTACCATCATCTCTGCCTTCACATCCTTCTCTAAGCTGCAACAACTCTCCCATATATAGTAGAATAATATTGAGATCACTCTATCTCCTTAGTTCTCAAAGAATCCCTATTGTCAACATGAGTTTCTATAAACTCCTTTTGATCTCTACAACTCCTATTCTCATTAAACAGCTCCTTGTTTTACTTCTTTGTGGCTAAAAGACATTCCCATAGAAACTCATCATAATGCCCTAATTTCCAAAAGGATTCTACACATGATGCAACATATTTTATAACTCTTTAATATAGTTTCCTAGGAACATTCTTGTGATTAGGTGGAAAAATTGGAAGCTCATCAAACTCAATGTGTCCAATGGGATTCAATCAAATCATGGAGACTGTCACATAATCAAAAGATAACCATAAAAACATAAGATCATAAAAAACATGAAAACATAAAAATATAAAAAAAAATAAAACTAAAAATAATAAACAAAAATTACAACATTTCTTAGCAATTCCTAGATCCAACTATTGAAGTCTATTAGCCATGTCATCCATCTTTCCTCTCATGAAATCTACCTTGTCTAATGCTTCCATCCATGGGTTAGATCAGAATGTAGATGTTTCCAAAGGAGCTTCATTTCCTATAACAGCCATGATAACCAATGTTACCTATGTCTACAAAATATAATACAAAAAATCTCAACATAACCAAGCAAAGCCTTTAACACTTACCAAGAAGATCATGAAGAATATTCATTAGAGTGTCATCTTCTGAAGGAAGGTCATCTATGAAGATGAAGTCTCAAACATCATTTGTTTCTTTTACCATCCATTCCTCTTCCTCCTTACGCTATTGCTCCTTCTTCATTATATCCTTGACCACTAATTACTGCTAGTCCTCTACACATGAAGCCATAACCAAATAATAAATCAATAAATAACTCAACCAAAAAGATAACCAAATACAATAATAATCTAAAAATTCACATGTACATTTAACAACTTGTTGAGCCCTCTTAATCCTTATTCCTAGCTTGGGTTTAGGTGCTTGTTCACTTGGAGCCATAATGTTTTCTTTAGCATTTGGATGTTTCATCCATTTCCTTGCATCTCCCTTAGCCTCTGTACATTTCCTCTTAACCCTATCTACTTTGCCTCACATAACTATAGGCTATATCCCCATGTTCTTTAGGGAACATTCATGTTGACCACTCATATCCTTGGTGGTCATAAATAGTGAATGACTAACATCCTCAATAGGTGGGCCTTGGATGTATATAATATCAACAAAGTGTTGAGCCCAAGGCCTGGAAAACTGGGACATATCACATTCTATCCATTTTCCATTATACTTAATCACCAAAAACTTTGTAAGTCTTTTTAGATAGGCATTAAAAAAATATAATGTGTAGATGAGACATAGAGTTGAGTTTCCTATGAATTTTTTGAATTTTATTTTTAAACCCCATGACCAAGATTGTGATCCAATCAAACCTAGTCCCATCTACAACCATCTTCCTCATTATTGAGGCTTACTATACTCCCATGGTTTTCTTTTGTGATAGCAACATATGGAATACCCTGGAATGGAACAAAGGACATAACTCATTCACCTCCTCAATATCACAATTTCCAAAAGATTGTGTCACACTAGGAGGTGATTTTATTGAAGCCTCCAAAGCTTTCCTACAACTTGAATCTTTCCTTTCTTTCCCTATCATCTTAACCCCCTCAAGAGGGATCCCAAACAAGTTGCAAAACAACTCCTCATCAATAGTTAAAACCATAGGTATGTCATGTACATTAGTGCAAAATTTTGTAACATCCTCATTAAAGAACCTAATCACATTTAACATTTTAGCAGGTGAAATAGAGGAACTATGAAGCATTAAAAGATTACACAGGCCTATATCCATTAATCTCTATTGGATGTTTGCAGAAGCCTTCATGGACAACCATTCTTATGCCTTATTCACCTCACCTCACATGAGAAGAATCCTCTTCTCAGCTTGACCAAAACTAATCACAGTGATGGTAGACTTTCATACAAAATCCATTACCCATAACATAGCTAGCCTATAAAATTATAAATAGTCAATGTAACCAAGTAAGCCATAAAAAATTATGAAAAAATAAATAATAATAAATAATAACAAGATAAAAATAACTTACACTTGACTTAATTGGCAAGGTAAAAAATTTATGTTGAACTAGTACACGCACTCCAAGACCTAGAAGATCCCAAAACTCATGGATGTGCTTGATAGCCATGCACTTTAGGTATACTTGAGAATACTACATCCTATACCTAGCAACCTTTGCATCAAGTTGGTTAATCACTTGCACCTTGATGTTATCTCCTTGTTTAAATTCCTCCAAAGCTATACAAGTTAAAGATAAAATCTAGGCATTAAATATTAGTACTCCTCTTTAAAACTTAGACCTATATGTAAATATAAAACTAGTCAAACAAGTGACCATAAACCCAAAAAATCATGTTAAATTCAATGAAATCTTATCCTTCCAAAAAGTACACATTTCCTAGAGGATTTTGGAACAAAGTGATTTGCCTATGATCCAACATTAAGGTATTATTAACATTATACTATGAATAGATTGGCATCTTCCAAATGTGTGACAATTGTTAAATCTCACAAAATATGAAATCTCATGATGTTTCAAATCCAAAAAAGCCTCAAAATCATCAATAATATAGTCTAGGATATAGTTTAATGATCCTATTAAGAAATTATCTATGATCACAATAGCAACATCTATAGTTATGTGTGATCATATTATCACACTATAGTTCTGCAACAATTACAATAGGAACTCTTTGGCTCCAGGCCCAAACCACGTGGGATTTTTCATGTAGAGTCACATTGGACATGGGACTATGAGGGAAGATCATTCCCATAGAGCATAGAATGTCCACCATCTCCATCACAACTAGGATTCATTTTAGCATAGCCATAAAACATGTAACCATTAGAACATAAATTAACATTAAAACCAAAATAAAAACATAGACTAATGCAAAATTTATATCACTGATAGAGGGAACATGGATACAGAGTAGCCAAGTTTATAAATAAAACTAGAAACATACTTAGCCTAAAAACTAATACGCTAAAACAAAATCCAAATAGGCTAGAAATTTTGACAAATAGTTTTCATGAAACATGGAAAGCTCTTAACATTTAAACTTGAATAAAGTATATAACCAAGACTAAAATACTAGGACCTATAGAGGTCAAAAATCTCAAAAATGCTAGCTTTCAAGGCTAAGAACCTTAAAAATGCTAGCCCTCAAGCTAGGAAATACAAAGAAACACTGAATTTTCCTAGCCAAGAAACAAAAAGGATGCCCCTTTCTTCCCCTAAAAATCTAAAAAACAAAAGCATGAGAACACTCCTCTCCCAAGATGAGAAGCACAAAAACGTATCTCATTTGGGACAAGGGGACATAAACAGTGATTCTAGGATTAAGAAATTAATAATGCTACCTTCCTAAACACCAAAATCAAAAAATGGTATCATATTTGGTAGGAAAAAATCCTAAAACCTTACATACAAAAGGTAAAATGTTGAAAACACTAGCTTTAGTGATGGAAAAATTGAATACATTGATCACAAATAAGTAAATGATCAAAAATGTTATCCCCAAAGCCAAAACTACTAATAACGTTGTCTATTCAAGCATAGAAAAAACCCTAGTTTTCTACCAATTAATTAAAACCCCTTGATTTACTTTTGTTTGGGCATGAAAACCCTAGAAATGTTGTAGTAGAGACATAAAAAACCTAAAACATTGATGATACAAGTAATAAAAACATCATACAATGCTTCTAGATAATTGATGGTTAGAAATATTACCACACATAGGTAGAGAAGCCAAAAATGTAGCCTATTTAGGCCAAAAATGAAAAAATATTGATCTTTTGAGTAATAAAAAACTTACCACTTTTGATCCTAGAACCTTGTAGACACTACATTGTACACCTAGAACCCTATTGTGCTACCTTTCCTAGCAAGAGAAGTCAAAAATGCTAACCCTAACTAGGGAAAATTCAAAAATGCTAGTCCATGAGACCATGAAAAACCCAAGAATGCCATAAGTATGAGCAAAAAACAACCAAAAATGTTGACATACATGACCAGGAAAAATTCAAAATCTTAACATATGAAGCCAAAGAACCCAAACAACCCCTCTATGATTACCAAAAAATCCAAAACTATGGTTTCATGTCATCAAAACTCAAAAACTTTGGTACAAATAACTTGGAAGGTAGAAAATGATACTATGATTGGGTAAGAAATGAGGGAAAATGCTAGGGAGATGAGGTACCTAGGGACTACAACTATCAATGCTTCTCCTATAGGTGGATTTGACAATCTTGTTTGAGCAATCTACTCTGACTTTTCTGCTTCCTCCATGGCCATGCACTTGCTCATTAATCCATTCTTTTCCATCATTGTCATTGTATTTTCTCTCACTACTGACAAAAAAACTATATAATTGAAAATGAAATCATAAAGTAATGGATACTGAGTTATTCTGGGTTAAAATACCTAGGATTTGGTAATTCACACTACTGAAATATAAAATTCTATTATAAATATGAAAAACACTACTCACCAAGCTTCCTTGAGACTCTCAAAAATGTTGGTGTTTACGTTGCTTTAACATAAATTGGAAAGAACTTATCTTGGCTTGAATTCAAAGCATGCTACCTCTCTCCTTACCCTAGACATTCAAAATTGTTGAGAATCCCTTTTTCCCTTGCTTTGCATTGTCAACACTACCTAATAAATTCTTGAAAATACCGAGTTTGGCCAAAAATGTTGGGAATATGCTAATGAAATCCCAAGCTAGGTTCAAAAATGCTATCATAGTGTAAATCTCAACTTAAATGGTGGAAAACATTTCCTTGAAGTTAAAAACATTGCATGTGGATCTACATCTCTAGCTCAAAAATTTTGTAAGTTAAATAATCTATGTTAGCATAAATCCTAGCTCAATTAGCACAAAAACACTATCAAGATATAAACAAACTACAAACACAGTACCCAGTTTGTCCAAAAACATTGATCACATAGGATATTCTACCATTGTAACCTATTCTAGCAATTAAGTATATTATTTTATGCATTTATAGCATTTTCATTAAACTATTTCTTGTCTTATTAGTAGAATGACCAAGGTAAAAAATTAATATAATTTATAATATCATCTTATCCTATTTTATTAGTGTTTGATCAATATGCCATGTAGATGCCATTTAATGTGTTTCTAGTGACATGCAAGGTTAAACCATGAAGATGTTGCAATAATTTAACTTACCTTTGAACTTAAATAAACACTTTGGTGATGTTATTCAATTAATGAACTATGAATCCTTAGACCTTGAGCCTAGAAAAGTTTTTGATCACATAGCCTTAATTGATAAAACCTTGCAATGGCCAAACTATATTATCAAAACACTAGATCTAGAGACCAAAGACATCATAGAGGATTTAATAGTGGATGCTCCCATTACAACCCATAATGATGAGAATAAAACCCTAAAGCTAAGTTTTTCACTTGAACCCCAACTTTCCCAAGGCATCATCAAGGCCTTGCAAGATCACATAAAAGCCTGTACATGGTTCTATGAGGACATGCATGGACTTGACCCATGCTTGGTTCAACATAACATAATACTTGATACTAGTATTAAACCTATCAAATAAAAGGTACAAAAGGTTATACCAAATTTAGCCCTAGTAGTTCATGATGAAATCAAAAAACTCTACCACGTAGATTTCATTTGAGCTATTAATTATGTGGACTAGGTATCCAACATAGTGGTAGTTCCTAAGAAGAATGGAAGTATTGTATCAATTTCTATAACCTCAACAAGGCAACCATAAAGGATTATTTTTCCTTACCTAGTATCAATCAACTTATTAATACTACTATTATTCATGCTTTATTATCCTTTATGGATGAATTCTTGAGATACAACCAAGTTAGGATCAACCTAGAACATCAATTGTATATAACCTTTATGACCCCTTGGGGAACCTTTTGTTATACTATGATGTCTTTTGATCCAAAGAATGTAAGTGCAACATATCAAAGAGCTATAACCTATATCTTTAATGATTACATGCTAGGTCTTCTCAATGACTATGTTCAAGATATCTTAGTAAAATCCAAGGAAGCCAATGACCATGTGCAAGACTTAAACTTAGTTCTCCAATGTAATCTCAAGCATGAACTTTAACTCAAACCTAAAAAGTATGTCTTTGGTGTCAAAACTAGAAATATGCTTGGTTTTATAGTCTCTAAAGCAAGAATATGTGTTAATATAAACAAAGTTAAGGTCATAAACAGCTTATTAATACCTAATAACCTTAAGAAGTTATGTGATTTACAAGGTAGATTATAGCTCATTTGTAGGTTTATCTCAAGGCTTATGGATAAATTACAATCCATGCAACATGTTAGAAAGGAGTCTACTTTGAATGGATAGATCAATGCAAAGAAGCCTTTGATGACATTAAACAAGAGTTAGCCTAGTTGCCAATTATCTATTCATCTCTAAAAGATAAACCATTCTTTATCTATCTTATGATCTTTGATACATCCATAGCTTTTTTTCTTTGTCAAAAAAGATATGAAAACACTTCTATAGAATGATAGGTAACATATCTCAACATGAATGGTATGATGATATCAAGTTTTACCTCATGCATAATGAACCTTCACAAAACCTCACTACTTCTCAAAAGGATATCGTACACAAATGATCAAAACCATATGTCATCATGGTTAATAACACATTATGTCAAAAGTCTTATAATGATGTTTTGTTAGTATGCTTGAGCAAAGTAGAATCTCACCTAGTCCTACAGCAAGTACATGATGGCATATGTGGGGGACATATAGGACTTAGAGCCATAGATACTAAGATTAAACATGTAGGATACTACTGGAATTACATGGAAAATTACTACGTGCAAAAGGTAAGGACTTGTGACATTTGTTAATGACACAAAAACCTTATACACGTGCCACCAACAAAGTTACACATTACTTAGATTACATGGTCATTCCAACAATGGAGAATGGACATCATTCGACTTATAACACCTAAGTCCTTTGCAAGACATAGCTTTATCATCATTACAACTAAGTATTTTACAAAATGGATTAAAGCCATTCCTTTGAAGAAAATAACATCACAACAAGTCTGTAAGTTCATTCTAGATAACATAATGTAACCTTCTGGCCTATCTCTAGCCATTATCATAGATAATGGACCATAGTTTAGTAATATTGAAATTGAAGCCTTTTGCAAACAATTACATATTAAGCATTCATTCTTTTTACCATATTATCCATAGGTCAATGATCAAGTAGAATCTAGCAACAAAGTTATCATTAACATTCTTAAGAAAATGTTAAACAATAGCAATCGAAGGTAGCATGAATAACTATTTTATACATTATGGGCATATAGGACCATATTCCAAACTATAATTGGTGCCACACCCTACAACCTAATTTACAGATTTAAAGCTATTTTGCCTCTTGAATTGTTAGCTTTATGTCTAAGGATAGCTTTGTCTAACTACATTAATGATGAGTAGAATAATGAGCTATGTACCATTGATCTTGATTCAGTGGAAGAGTAGTTAATACAAATACTTTCAAACATCAAACAATACTAGAAGAAGCAAAGGCAATACTACCTTCATGATCCAAATTGATGAAAAGTCAAGGAAGTAGACTTTGTTCTCAAGGCTGTTTGTGAACATGCAGACAAATTCTCAGCTAACTAGGAAGGATCCTTCATGGTGACCAAAGCCTATGGCAATAGAACTTTCAAGATCGTATATATGGGTGGGAATGAATTAATCAACCTAGTCAACCATTCCTAACTTAAACCATATTATATATAACCTTAACCCATTTGATCTTAATCCTTGTTTATCTTTATTTGTAGATTTAAATGTATACGTGACATTAACAAACTTTGTACCCTGTGATAAGCATGCATGCATGACCTCTTCTCTTTGGCCTCAAAAAATTGTAAATTTTGTACAAATCTTCAAAGCAAGATACAATGTTCTCAAAGATCTACTAATTGTATCACACAATGGCTAATGTTTACTTGTTATCTCATGTTATCTCTTGTAATTCCATGTTTCTTTGACCTATTTTCTTATTCCCTTTGAGTTGTGTTTATAGGATGGACCTGGATTCATCATAGAGGTGGGACTCATTGCAATAGTAAGTTATTATGTGATCTCAATAATTGAGATTTTGTTATCTTATTGGACCATGCCAACCATACTATCTCCCATAACATTCCCACTACCCCCTTCTCAGTTGTAATCATGCATCATTTTAGCCTTTCATTCCTTACTTACGATGAAAACCTATGTATGACATTCTTGTATCTTGGCCTTGTTATATCCTTCACATGCTCAATCAATCTATTTTTGAATCTCCAAATGCTTCATTCAACAAGATTACAAAAGTTCAACCTTTTCATTGAAACCTAAAGAAGGTTTCATTCCAAAAATAAGAGAGGAGGGGAAAAAGCCAAGAAAACCAAGAGATAAATGTAGCCTAAAATAATGTAAACCAATGGCTAGAAAAAAGAGCCAAGTGGCTAATGAAGCTAGTAACCAAGTACTAGTTTCTCTAAACATCATTAGTGATAGTAGTTCAAGCATAACACACAAAGCAGCTATTAACCAGTGGGTATATCACCATGTAATAAATGTGATGTCAACACATTTAGAATTCTTCATAAGCCTATTTGATCATTTTTGAATAGCTGATTTAGCCACAATAATTCACTTCAAATTCTTGTTGTTCTATTTTGATCTTACTTCATCATCATGAGTACTCCTTGGCATGATTCAATAGCTATAGAATCAAGTGTGGAGAGAGAAGTGTTGGTGATGAACCTATGGTGGTGTTTTGCATTCTTTATTGATGTGTTTCAGGTTAATCCTCTAAACATCAACAAAGGGAGGCTAATGAAATACCTTAAAGAAAATTCAACTTAAGATAAGGAAACTTTGTAACCAAAGAAGAAAACATAATCCCCTTCTATGTAATTGTTCAACGTAATTCTAGTCAGATTTGAGAGCAAAATAAATGCCTCAATTTCCCTTTAAAAAATCTATCTTGTAACCCTTTTTTACTAAAAATATAAAAGCATTCTCAATATGTGAAGTGTAATTCATGGTAGAAAATGTCAAAAATATTGCAGATTACACCAAAATAGATAATTAAGCTTATGATGTCAAAAACATTGTCAATCCCAACATAAATGTCAAAAACAATGTAGTCAAAAACATTGTAATTTCTAGCCAGCATGAATGTCAAAAACATTGTAAAGAATGCTAAGAAACTTGCTAAAACTCTGTCAATGTAGAAATAGAAAACCGTAGCCTCTTTAAATAAGAGCCAATGCCATTTTAAAGGTCTTTTAGATCTTCAAAACTCTTCTAAACTTGAGACTTTTGGAGTAGAGAGGGATTTGAGAGCTCAAAGCTATTTCCCCCAAACATTGATCATTGTGAGCATCAAGAACCTATTGCAATCTTCATCTAGAATAAATCTACAATCTATATTCATCTAGAAGAATTACAAAACATGCCCACCCACCCCACATGCTAGATCTTTATCAATGAATTTGTAGGAATTTGTGGAACATTTATAGTTTCACAGTTTGAAAGCCACAAAGCCTTCTAGATTTGTACCTTCTCGACCTATATTTTTTATCAATATTAATATAATTTTGTAGTGTTTTGACCATATTGTCTCTTATTTTCTACTTGGTCTTTAGATTTTCTCATGGATCAAGTGTTGAATATGTTAATTGCATGTTATCACTTGTTTTTACCATTTTCATCTCAGTAATAGATAATTATGTTTTTAGATGATTCACAAGACCACCTAAGGCATCTTAGATCCTTTCAAGGCCCATAAATCTTGATGTGAAACTATTCTACAAGGAGATCTTTGGTTTTTAGCACTAAATTTTTTCATCATTACATATTGGATGGATTACTCTAACAATGCTCATGGAATGGTATCAGGATCTCTTAGATTTTGAATCCTATTTTGCTTAAATGATTATCCTCTCCACATGAGGAAGATGATGATATGGATCCAACCCCATGATGCTCACATCTATGTTTTCTAAAAAATCTCCTATCATGGGATCTCAAATTTACCTTTGCAATCAAGTTGATAGAAGCTTGGTAATATTGCCCCACAACATATGTGGAAGTAGGAACAACATAGTAGATAATATCAGATGATTTATTTTGTCTTGGTTGTAGCTAACTAGAGATCCCATCTTGCTTGGGATCAGGCAATAGAAACTAATGTGGATGATGAGGAGCTTACAAGGTAGAGTTACTAGAACAAGGATTTAGAGGGAATGGCATTGGTTGTTGCATTAGAGTATTCCATGAAATAGCACCCCCAAGGATTTGGAATTGGTCATTACTAGTACTATTGCATGGCATGGGGATACATACCTATAAGATAGTATGATGGGCTATAGAAGGAAGTTCTTCTTGTCTACTTCTTAATGAACTTGGAATTACAAGGCATCCTAGATCATCCCATTTCACAAATCACGTGGGCCATGACTAGGTATCATTGCAAGACATGGACATTTATGCAGTACTTGCAAGGACTCTTATCACAAGAGGATGAGGAAGCCTCATCCAAATATTCTCTTACACCCTTGAAGAAGGAAAGTTTTTTCATATCTTTGCCCCTATACTTCCTTCTATGTGTAGGTGGTATAAAATATTTAGTTGTCTCAACCATTGCATCCTCTAGATCCTTGATGATAGTAGTCATTTTCTTATTCATCACATCCCAAACTTGGTCAACCCAATGGACCAAGTCTACCAATGCTTTATGAGTTCAAAACTAATCATGTGTGAAGGCCTTAATAGAAAAAGGAGGTATGGCTATACCTTCAATGATTTTGACCTCCTTCCTATGCATGGAATTGCAAATATACTCCTTTGAATATTTTCATTTTCTCCATTTATTTTCCATTGTAGCAATAGTATCTATGAGCACTTTGATTTGGGCCACAAATATGTTATGCACCTAGCCCATTGCATACATATCCACTCACTCACATGTCTCTTTCCTTAGGTCTTCCACAATATGCATGAGTTTCTTTCTTCAAATAAAGCCATGGTTTAGATAGTGATGAGTAGTTTAAAGATATCTCTCCATGACAATGTCCAAATATTCATGGATCCCTTGCCTTCATCCAGCCATCTCCTTTTGGATGTTGAAAATGTAGGCATATGTTTGAAACTTAATATATAAAATTTTAGTCACATTCTCTCATTCCTATATTGACTTAGGTGGTAAGGATTTGTACTAGGTTTTAACTTACTTGATGAAGATGTGGAGAAAGAACCACAACTTCTGCTAGTCATTGACTATGCCTTGTAAATAACAAGCATTGTCAAATGCATGTACATAAATCTAGGGATAACATTGATATATCCACTAAATAATAGTATATTAGCCATGTTGATACATTTAACCCTACTATCATAAACATGCTTCCATTGAATGTAGTTAGCTTCATTGGGCTTATGATAATTACCCTAGTCTAACAAGAGGGAATTATCAACACCAGATGACCCTGATAGACAAAGATAAACTTGATGAGGAAATCATCCTTATAGGTTTGAACTATATTGGGATTCATGGCCCTCAACCATGGGCCTTCATGGTAGAATGGTTCCTTATCCTTGATATCCACTTTTAGGCCTTTCTCCCATCTAAGTGATTAGACAAAAAGCTATGATAAACCTTCTCTTTCTCCACCATCTAATCTTGAAGCTCTTACTTCAGATGAGGCTCATAATCACTAAGGTTAGTTATTGAAGCCACCTAGAATGCTTATAATTCTTACAATTCAAGATTGATCAATACTTCTTTAAGATCTATTGTTGCAACTATAGATTGTTCCTTTGCAAAATGTCCATGAATGTCATGTCATCTCCCTTGTTTGTCCTGATGATAAGTTAAGACATTTGATGGTAGAGTTGGATCATTTACATGCTCAAATATAATAGAAACCATTTATCATTTTAATATTTCCTCTAAGATCCTTAGTAAGCTTCTAGCATCATTTGGCATCTTGCTTACATTCACAACCCACATACATAATGCTAAGAGAAACACACTAAAGTTGAATAAAGATTAAAATCAAAATTGTACAAGTATTTCCAAGCAATTCACCAATGCCTTTCTTAGCAACAATCCCAATGATGAAGTCCCACTAGTTTTAGACCAAAGGAATATATCATACAAACCATAGTATGATTCGATCATAAGATTTAAAGATGATGTTGAGTGGATTGCCAAGAACACTTGTGTATGTCAATGCATTCAAGAAACTATAAAAGAGATTATGATACATATATATAATGAAACTTGTGTTACCATTTTAGGCAAGAAAATATTTATAATTTTATATTTTGTAATTTTCATGAATTTTATATTTTTAAGGGATAATAACAAACACAAACACATGCATGCATCACAATCCCATTTGGGGATACACACACATACACACACATGTTGTAATCCCTTAAGGGATAGATGTAACATTACACATGAAATGCAAATAAAATGGCTCTTAGTTACAATCTCAATGGTCCAACACCATGCCATATAGTTGTGACATCCTTGGGTAAGATTGAATCATCATATCTTACAAAAATTTAGACATGAATATTTATATGATTTTAATGTTTAATAATGTTTTTGGTATTTTAACGTTTAAGGCATTAACAATGCAAAACTGAAGAAAGCCATAAGCTTTATTTTGTACACAAACACTAGAATCTACATCAATCAAATGATTTTGAGCTATGTAAGCAATGTAGCACTCTAATAGAGTCTAGTTGCACTTATGAAAGTGATGACTTAAAATACAAACAAACAAGGAAGGAAATTAACTTACCAAAATTAGGAAGAGCTCTTTACATAAAACTAGATACCACAAGCCCATAAAAATGACTAAAAAACTTAATTATATATGAGAACTCTCCTTAGGTATTTATAGTTTGCATGTGAGAATGGAGATGGTTTGTGATGCTAACAAAGACTTGTCAATGTTACACTGGTTACTCGGAGTTATACTATAGGTAAGGAGGCCTAGGTAGGGGGTGCATTAGAGCCCCTGCATTGACTTAGTGGATGTAATGGTGTAGGATAGTTAGTGCATTCCCCCTGCACACCCCCCTCCCCCTCTCCCTTTTGTCACAAATAATCACTTTCCTACTAGAATAAGCCAAAACCTAAAGGAACATGTTGGAATAATTCCAGGACATTTGAATGAAGTTGGAATCATCAGAAAGGGCCTAGAATTAGGCATGAAACCTCAAATTATTATACAAGAGGCAAGGACAGATCATTGATGACCAATAACCTTAACCAAACATGCTAGACTACAAACATGAAGCACATAAAATGCTTCCCCATATCCAAGGCTTATAATCAACATATAAATTACCATTGGATGCTTCATCAATATAAAAAGTGGAAAGGATCTATCTAAACATAATATAAGTGTGATAGAGGCACTTAAGACCACCACAAAAACCATATGCTACATAATCAACATTGTTCCATCGAGGCTATAGATGTTAAGAAAAACTTCCATGATTGATTTTTTAAAGCAAAATAACATCAACAAAATTGTCCTGAAGTAAGGATTTTAGATATCTAGGTTTCTTTGGATCCCATACATTGGCACAATTCCAAGATAAAATGAGCATATAATGGGTATGAAAATTAGAAAAAATGGATTACCATCAGTTTACATACCTCAAGTCTGATCAACAACATTACCCTATGGTCCTCTAATGTAAACATCTAGAGTACCTTGATAACTATAAGTAATTGCCTTGTTAGTCTCCTTTCAAGGGTCCTCCAAAGTAGAGAACTGACTTGGGCATTTATTCCTTTGTGAAGTCAATGAGAATGAACTTGACTTTGTACCATCAAACTTTAGGTTAGAAGCCTAAGAGCTCAATTATTACCTCTTTTGCCTACCTCATGGTTCGTCCTCCAAAGCCTTGAGATAAGTATTAAGAAAAGAGTGATCATAAGCACTACTACAACCATCCTTTCTAGATTTCTTCTTAGTGACTACTTGCAAGTCCTTGTCCTAGTCTTCCTTGAACTCATGTGTAGCCTTTGAAACAACTTGTAAGATAAGGTTATCCTAAATCTCACATGAGCCCACAAGATCAAATTAAGTAGGCATTTATGACTCATAATGCAACTAAATATAAACTTTCTTGTTGGAGGGCTTAGCATTGATACCTAGCCTAAAGGATTCCTTTTGTGAGATGTAGTTGAATGAAGGCAGGTTTTTCCCTGGTAAGTTAGGATTTTGGATTTTTTTAACATTATACTAGCTAGTGTGATGATTTGCAAGGCTAGAGATGTACCCCTTGTAAGTGCAAATTTAATGAACATTGGAGTAATTATCATAAAATAATAACTAATGAAATCAACCATTGATGAGTGGCGAGGTACCCCTACACTCAACCATACGAAACGAGCGTAGCATGCATGATTCGGTCGAACTCCGCAGACTAAATGCCTACACGCCCCATGGAACACTTGGGGTTAATTTTTCGTTCTCTTCCCAGACTTACTTGTAGTTGTCACGATGTATGGTTAAGTAAGTCTGAGGTATATGATTTTTATAGTTTTTATGTTTTTCTCCTATGCTATTGAGGTGAAGGGTTGAGAAACTAACTAACTCTAACTAATGACTAAGTCTAAACTACCTAGCGTCAACATCCATTCCCACTTATCGTACAGACCCTAAACTGATGCAACCACGGCTACCAAACACTAATCATTACTGGGATCACCACGCGTAACGCACGTGCTCAAAGTGGTCGTACTAAGGCACTTAACTAGGAGGAAATGGTTGAGAGAATCTATCTAGCCTAAGTGTGATGAGTGGCTGATTCCTTGACTAACCATACACATCTGGGACTACCACTGGGATTACCAAGCGTAGATCTTGGATACGCCACTGGGTTACCAAGTAGTCACACTAGATGATTGTAATCAAGTTGTACTCATATCGCATGCGATGAGCAGCCGATTCCTTGACTAACTGTACACATCCTTAGATGCTCGTAATCAAGTTGTACTCATACTGCATTCTAGAAGTTTAAGGGTGAGAGAGAAAACAATAAATAAAATCCTATTCCATGCACTACAAGGTTTATCTAGAAAGCTCATCTTTATTGTTGTACACAACTTGTGTTTAGGTACAATGTTGCTTGAATAAAGATCCGTTCACTTTGGGACTCCTACTGCGGGCACATGGAAAATACTCTATCTCTAGAGTGATCAAACTGCCAAAGTTTCCCTACTTCTAGCTAGGATGGAAAATAAGGGGAGTGCTACCTCTTATTTATAGATATGGCAGTGGACCGCAATATCACGTACACGATATCGCAGGGGAAGACATGATATCACGTACGCGATATCGCATGGGATGCGATATCGTGGCTCATGCGAATCGCATCTCATCATACCCCCATGACTGAATGAAAACTCATCCTTGAGTTCCTTACAAAATATTAGGAAGTTATGGGATTATTGAGGGGAATGGAACTAATGGGATGACATGTGAGCGGATCATCATTACAAGACTTTACAAAACTGGTGTTCATGACAACAAGGGTGAACACCTTATTACAATGACATCAGGCCTTAGTTGGTAGCTGAGAAAGAGAGAGAGAAAGGAGTGTTGTTGCTGCCAATGCCAAGATTGCACCTTTCGTTGTCCATCTGTAAGCGCATCATCGATCTTGCTCCTTGCATAGCCGCTTCAACACTACTCCATTCCAAGTGTTTTGCTCCAGATCCAGTCCGTTGTTGCATGATTACCATCTGCACGCACAACACAATCATATATTAGCAAGGGTAAATGAATTTCAATGTAGTTAATACCTTGCTTCAGTGTAGGTCCATTGGCTAGGTTGTGGTATGGCTAATTGCAGATCTAGGAATGTATTAATGGTGACTACTGAAGGTGTAGGGGTTAGGAAGAAAATCAAAAAAATTTGGGGCTAGGAAAAAATCGAAAAAATCAGGCCCCATACCCCCATGACTAATCGCGAACCTTCGGTAGTGTTAGAATGGAGAAAGAAAAGGAATAAGAAAGATAGATAAAAAGGGACAACGGTAACATCAATAAAGTGGATGTCAAGATAGAAATGAACAAAATAAAATTAATTCCAAAAATGTTAGGGAAAAGAAGTGAACTGGTGCACCAAATAGGAATGTCAGTGGATCCTCCCCAAGGCAGGCTCATGCTCTTAATGCCCTAACAAACCCACATTCAAAGAGTCCGTAGGCTCTAAGAATGTCTTTTGGAACAAGAATTAAAGTCTTAACTGCAAGAATTTACCAAAAAGAAAACAATGCATCAACCAAAATATACACTAATGATACAATTGGCAATGAGGTGAACAATGGAAGGAAAGATGGAGAGAAGAGAATGGAATGGAATCCCAAGAACAAGGTGGTGTACAGCCCCTTGTGTGTTTTATGATTAATGAGGCTTGGCAAATCTCATTCCAACTTCGACCTCAAACCAACCACATCCAATGAATTTTCATTAATGCATTCAGCTAAACCATCCACTTGGATAACAAGGATGCCTTCCCAAGAGTTACTACCATTCCGATGAAACAAAGGAGAGAATGGGAAGCAAGAAGGGCCTTACTTAGAGGGAACACTTTTGGTTCCATAACCAATGCTTGTAGCCTAAGTTTATTTCATCTAAGGGGTGTGCTTTGAATTCTCACTTAGTTGTTTTTTTTTTTTTTTTGGTTTTGGCTTTGTGTTTTGTGTTTTTGTGCATGAGAACCACACCATGCAAAGACTTGTTATTTTTATTATCTCAGCTTCCAAAAATTGGGTAACATCAGAATGGGAAGAAAACTCAAAAAGAAAACATCGAAGCACCCAAGAGAATGACCAACACAAAAGCATCAAGTTCCCTTGAAGGCATACCCATTTCGAACCTTGAGTCCTTCCCTAGTTTGAGAAGTGCCCAGTCACCGATTCATTAAAGTTATTAATTGAAAGAGACTATACATTTCCAAGCTAAGAGAGACCATAGAACTTGGTGGATGGATGGATGAAGTGGACTCATTGCCTGCCATATCAAAAGAAACATACCTTAGTATCAACATTGTGACTTAAAGGTAAAAACCAAACATTAGCAATCAATATGAAAAAATTTTATACCATCATTCCGAATACTTATTGGGTGATGAACTTACAGGGTGGATCACACACACACACACACACAAAATGGAAAAGTATAATGATGTTGTAAAACAAAAACAAGAAAAGTTAAAGAAATTTGTAAAACAAAAATGTGTAAAAAAAAATTTGTAAAAAAAAACGTGTAAAACAAAAACGTTGTAAAATAAAAACTTAAAAGAACTGAGGGCCCCATATGGTTAGCATAGGTGGCCATCTCCCCCATGACTGAGTTGTAAGGGAGAGATCCGAAATAATGAGCATTTGTTTGAATTTCGTAGAAGTGCCCAACTTCTCCCAATTGATGTTCTTAGGTGGAGGGGTGGGAGTTGGTGACGCTCATATTTCAATGTGTCTATGTCTTTGTTGTTAACATGTTTTCCCTTAGTTCATTCCATGCATATCTGGTTGCTCTTTTGAGTAGCTGTCAACCATGGGGTGTCTACTACTTGTGTGGTTGCTACATACAAGCATCTTTGTTTCAAAGTTTCAAGGGCACACCTGTTACATGGAGGCATTTCCTCCATGTCATCACCCGATGAATCACTATATGTGATGCATGAAAATTTTCTCTTCTCGATCTTTCCATAAATATTTATCTTGGAGATTTCCAAGGAAAGATCGTGGATCCTAAGGCATGCGTCTACTGTACTAAGCCATGCCTTTCCCATTATAATTTGGAAGTCCCCTTTGTTGTTGTTGACTTCAATCACCAGGAAATCAGCTGTGTAAGACCAACCACACACAGTGATAATGATGCCCTCCACCAATCCCAAGGGAATGGTCATGGACTGGTCTGCCAGCTCTAGTTGAATGTTGCTCTTCTTAAGTTGGGGTAGGTTCTAGGCATGATACATCTCTCGTGAAATTAAGTTGACTCTGGAACCTGAGTTAAGAAGAGCCCTATGTGGTTCATTTCTAGTGACTTGAAGGTGGATTAAGAAACTTCCAGGATCAATTAGTTTCCTAGGAAGGTGGCCTACCTTGATCTAGTCGGTTACGGTATGCATCAACATAACCATATGCATTAAGCTCTGTTGGACTGAAGGGTGCTCCGAAGTGTTAAATGGTGAAGGCGTGCACATGGGCTCAACTGCTTGTTGGTTCGAGAGTTTGTCTGGGCTTTTGGTTCTGAAGAAGGGTCTTCTCTTTTTACAGTTGTCAGAACCAGTAGCATGTTGGATATTTACAGCTCTCGCAGCGTGACA